>JAOXNR010052341.1:0-16874 GCA_028571225.1 Parsonsia alboflavescens | reverse complement strand
TGTCATCCACTCACACTTCTTGCGATTCGCAAATAAACTATGCTCCCTTAGAGTTATTAGAATCAATCGCAAATGCTATATATGATCCTCATCTGACCGACTATATACCAGTATATCATCAAAATAAACAACGGCAAAGCTATTTAAGAAAGGCCGAAGTACCTGATTCATAACCCTCATGCACGTGCTTGGTGCATTGGAGAGTCCAAAGGGCATCACCGTCCACTCAAACAATCCATTAGCCGTTTTGAAAACCATCTTCCACTCATCTCTTGGCTTGATCCTTATCTGATGATATCCGCTCTTCAGGTCAATCTTTGAAAACACTGTCGCCCCACTAAGTTGATTCAGCATATCATCAAGTCTCGGAATTGGAAATCGATACTTGATGATGATTCAATTTATCACACAACTGTCTACGCACATTCTCCAACTTCCGTCCTTCTTTGGCACCAACAAAGCTGGTACTGCGCCAGGGCTGACACTCTCCTGAATATACCCCTTATCCAGCAGCTCGTTCACTTGGCGCCGCAGTTCCTCATGCTGTTGTGGAGATAGGCAGTAATGCGCCTTGTTTGGTATTACAGCTCCAGAAATCAAATCAATCTGGTGCTGAACATCAGGCATTGGGGGTAATCCCGGTGGCAACTCCTCTGGTAATAAGTCATCGAACTCCATCAAGACTTCTCCCATCTTTTCTGGAATTTTCACCTCTTCTGCTAAACTTGCCACTGTGGTTGAAACCAACAAACCTCGGCTTCATCAACCTCTGCCTCAAACTTCTTGCGAGGTACACAAATGATAGCTTTCTTTCCCTCTGCGAAAGAATCCCGCATTGGTTGCAATACCACCTTCTTGCCTCCTCTGTTAATAGTGTAGCAGTGTGTAAATCCATCATATATCACCTTGTTGTCGTACTGCCATGGTCGTCCTAGCAGTAGGTGCGCAACATCCATCGACACCACATCACAATAAATAACACATGCTTACTGCGGCCTAATCGAGAATTCTACCCTGCATCGCTGATTTACCCGCACTTCTGTTTCTTTGTTCAACCATCCGAGTTTGTAGGGTTTAGTATGTGGCTCCGTCTGCAAATTTAGTTTCTTAACTGCTTCCTGCGAAATTACGTTTTCACAACTTCCCATGTCTATGATCACCCTGCAAACCTTCCCTCCAATGGTACAACGGGTACTGAAAATATTTTGATGTCGCCAATCCTCATTTGCTCGTAGAGCTAAACAGATTCGACTTAAAACCAAGCTCTCTCTTCTTACATCCTCTAGTGCCACAATATACTCTTCCCCCTCTGCCGTCACAGCATCTTCGAACTCGAACTCTCCGACATACTCATCTGTGTTTCCTTCCTGGATCAACAACTGCGACTTTAGCTGGGGACATTCATAAGCATAATGTCCCTTCTGCTAGCACCGATGACAGATGATACTTGCTTTGTTAACCGGTGGTCGTGTCTGCTGCAGCCCTGGTCCCTGGCTCGACTACCCTAAATTTCGTCCCTGTGAAATAGGCGGATTGAAAACCTTTGACGAAGAAGATGAAGCTGGGCTGTTTATCGTCGGATTCCACGGTGGAGTTGGGTACCCTCTACTGAATGTTACTCCCCTGCTACTAGCTCGCGTCAAGCTTTCTTCCACCATTCTCGCCTTTGTCTGTACATCCTTAACGTTACTGAAAGAATGCACTTGCAAGGCGTCCCGGATGGCTGGTCGGAGGCCATGTAAATAGCGGGCTACCAGTTGCTCCTGTGTCTCACGGAGTTGATTTCGGGATACCAGCCGGTAAAACTCCAGTGTATAATCGTCTACACTTTTCGTCCCTTGTGTCAGACTCTGTAGATTTCGAAACAAGGTCTGACGATAATTGAATGGTAAAAACTCCTGCCGCATCTCTCTCTTCAGTTCGTTCCAATCGGCCAAAACAGGCATCCCATCCAAATATCGCTGATACCGAAAAGACTGCCACCATGCTATGGCTCTGTCCTTGAATCTGATAGCGACCAGCCCTACCTTCTTATAATCAGGGACTTCCCTCAACGAAAACAATTCATCCACTGTGCTCAACAAATCCAAAAATTCTTCCGGCGCCTAACTCCCGGTAAACTGCGGAATCTCAAGTTTAATTTCGGAATCCCATCGCGGCATATGATCAACCCTAGCCGCCGCCCCTGGATTCCCATGGCCGCCCCCTCTCCCTATGCCACCGCCCCCGCACCATTCACCGCCTCCACCACCACCTACTGCTAGTCCTCCGGTGGGTGGCTCAGCGTTCTGCTCCACTGGCAGATTCCCGACTGTCATCCTTTGCAGCATCTACTGAAGAATTTGCATCTGCTGGTCTTGTCGCTGCTTTTGGCGATCCTAACGCTCCATAAGTCGTTGCATATCTTGTTCGCGTTGTTTCCGGCCGCTGCACAATTCCTCCAAAATCGTGGCAATGGATGGATCAACTCCTGACATTGGCGATCTTAGCTCTGATACCAATTGACGCAATACGGAAATTATGGTGGGGAAAAAGATAGAGCCTCAACTGCAATCAACTTCACTCGAAACTCTTTTACAGGAAAGGACGAATCAAGAATAAAACGACAATATTCTTGAGACACTATGAGAATCGAATTTTATTGGCTGAAAACTCAAAACTTCATGAAAACAACAATGTCGCTGAAAACAAAGAAAAATCAGCATTAAATAAACAATAGAACAAAAATATCAAAATTACGAAAAGACCCCTAAAGTTTCTAACAGGCGCAAAAGTCCATCCAAATGACCTAGGATGGCCAAAAAACGGCTTAGATCACGACCCCAGAAACTTTTCAGTTCTTACGATTAGACCCCAGAAACTTTTCTGATCATCTCCGATTGCTTTGAAACTTCTCCTGCAGCCTCTTGGACCTGCGTGGGCCCTCCTGAATATCTTCGTGGACCAGCTCTAGGTCAGTAAGGCTTGGAACGGATCAGGTGAATGGGGAGACGGGCGAAGAAGAAAGGCTTCCACTCCCCTACAGAGGACTGGAAGGGGCCAACTAGTTTATATCGAGGGTTAAATTGGAAGTACCCTTTAGAAGACTTGGAGGCTGAGGAGACACCTATCCTAAAAAAGCTCCTAAAGAGCTCCAAGGAAACTGGGATCCTGTTAAGATGGCATGCCACTAAAAAAGCGACCATGAGCCGAAGGGAATTTGGGACAAGTTGAGGTAAGGTTTATCGGCTTTCTGAGTTGGAGGTCTTCTCCACATCTTCTTCTTTAGGACCCACCGAGATTTTTGAGATCAGTGGGGAGGGGGGGCCGGAGAAAGGCGACATAGTTGCTGCTGAGGAGGGTGAGCGCCCTTGAACTCGGCGTGATGCACACATAGTCCTCTACGTCACCAACCTCAAAGGGGGCATTCTTTTGCCCAATCTGCACCCCTTCTTCATGGATATCGAATATTTATGGGGCTTTCCCATTGCACAACTTGTTCCTAATTCTGTGCAGGTAGTAGTCGCATTCATTAGGACCTGCCACCTTTATCGAGTTCCAGTCTCCTTGGAGCTCTTTAGGTGCTTCTGTAGGGTAGGTTTCTCCTAGACACCAAAAAATGTCATTGTAGGGTACCTTCAACTCAACCCTCGTACAGGCTAGTAGGTCCTTTCCAGTCCTCTATAGGAAATATTAATTTGTGGTCTCATGCATTGTTATGACCCCTATCATAGGTTTGAGTCAGGAGAGCGAAGAATAATTCTACTCATCAAAGAGAGGTTGAAACCTTAAAATTCTATTTAAGAGATAACTCTATTTTATTAGATTTAATGCCTTTCAATAGGCAAAACTTATTACAACAATAGCAGACCAATTTTGGTAGGCTTCTGACTGTCGAAAGATAATAATAATACAAGTAGGAAACTAACAAATAAAATAATAAGAAGAAGAAACCCTAAACTATTTTTTTTTTTTTTTTTTTTTATAAAACTGTCCAAAGATAGGGGTTAGGCAAACCCACACCTATTTATTAAAGGAATAGAAAAGGGGCATTAAAGCCTTACAAAGCAAAAGAATGGTGAAGATCACCTTCAAACCTATCTAGGAAAGAATCCTATGAAATAAACTATCTAAAATGGACAACTTATATGCCTTGTTGATGTGATATAGCTGCCAATTAATTTTGTTCATGACCTTCATACTATTACTGGCTTCGTTAGAATAAAGTGAAGCACACCTAGCCACCCAAATTTCATGACAAACGAGTAACGGAATGAGTTTCTCCAATAACCCCAATCTCCGTGATTGATTACTCCAGTTTCGAAGCCTATCCTCTAGCTCTATTGAGTGTTCATCCACACCAAAGGCCAGGCAGTAATGAGTCCAAACCACCACTGCAATCGGACAGCCTCCAAAGAGATGAGCTATCGTTTCTCCAAACTCCTCACAGTGACACCAAGAAGCCAGCTGGAAGCCTAGTCGAAATGTTAGATCATCCGTTGCCAAGAAATTATTGCTCAGCTTCCTCATGAAGATGGACCATGAGAGTGGTATCTTCGAATGGAAGAAATCATCTGTAGTGTAGTCGCCCAACTCTTCCTCCTTTAAAGTCGAGATGCATTCTGAAATGTTAAATCGACCAGTTGAAGACAAATTCTAGATGTAAACAGCAGTCTCATTAACATCATCTAGTGAGATAAGTGGTTTTGCCCATGTCATAGCTTGCTGCATTCTCGTCCATACCCGCGAGCCCTCCTCAACTGGAGCTTCTCCCGGCTGAAACCTGTACTTAGGGGTGAGCAGCCGGTTGGTTAACCGACCCGACCCGATCTCAAATGGATTGAGATGGGTTGGGTTTTTCTGTTAATGGGTCGGTTTGAAACCGAACCGATTTGTAGTTGGGTTTTATGGCTAAAAAAAAACCGACGGTTTTTTTACTATTACAGGTGTGAGACACTACAATGTGCTGTCTTAACTCAGCGGCAAAATGCTTGGTTTTAGGTTAGGTGGTCCTAGGTTCGATCCGCACATGATGCCATTTTGAATTTTTTTATTTTTTTTATTTTTCTTCTGAAATTATTCTTTTCATTCAACTACCGTTTTCTTCTCAACACTAATACATTTTTTTTCCTCATTATTTGTAATTTGTATTTGCATTTTTTGAGATAATATTTTTTTTAATTCTTTTAATTTTAATTTTTCTTCTAATTTTTAATATTTCATCTTAATTTTTTCCATTTTTATTGATAGATTATGAAATCAACCTTTTTTCCTAGAATTTTTTACAATTTTTATTTTTCCTCTGAAATTATCCCATTTTTTTAACTTTGATAAATGATGCTATTTATGGCTTGTTTAAAGAGTACCAAGGCATTACAATTCTCCAAAGTGATTTTTTGTGAACTATTTGGAGATTAGACCATTCAGAGTTCTTTTTTATGTAATTATTGCAAGTTTTTGTTATAGTTTGAAGTTTGAGACACTTGGATTTTAGTTCATCTAGACATTGGGTAATTTCGGTTACCCATTGGATAACCGAATAAAAACCGAAACCGAACCAACTGTAGGTAGGGTTGGTTTTGGATTTTCTCCTCCGGGAAAAAAAATCAACTTTAACAACCGAAACCGATCCAAGCTCACCCCTACCCATACTTCATCTTCAAGTACCGAACTCATAAAGAGTCAGAAGACCGAAACTTCCACCACAGCTTGATAGTCATAAGTCGTGATTGCCCTACTGAGTGATCTAACTGCTAGCCCACTCTTATCATATGGTCGAGTGATGGAGTTCCATGTGCACCAGTGCCTGTTGTTGCCAAAATCCAAATGACCCTAGAAGAAGTAGGCGAACTGCAGTTCTAATCCCCGAATGAGTTGCTGAGGGTGGTTTGTGATAGCCAACAAATAGACAGACATAGCAAAGAGAACATGTTTGATCAAGATCAACCTTCCCCAGGGAAATAAATACTTCTTCTGCCAACCATTGATGCTAGCTTTTATCTTACTGATAAGAGGTTCATAATACGAGATCTTAGGTCTTCCTCGAAATATAGGGTAGCCTAAATAAGTCATCGGCAATTGTTGAATTACACATCCTGTAATCTCCTTTAGCAATACTTTCCACTGCGAGGCAATATGAGATGATAGGTACATGGAACTCTTGTGAAAATTAATTTTTTGACCTGAGCAATCTTGATAGAATTAGAGAAATTTTACGAGCCTCTTGAGTCCTCGCTTTAGCCAACTTGTAAAGATAATGATATCATCTGCAAAACTCAAGTGTGAAATAGGAAGACTAATTCGCTTAGTGATAAAATTTCCCATTTCACCATTATACAAAAGCCTGTTCAAACCCCGAGAAAGCACTTTCGCAGCCAATATGAATAAAGTTGGAGATAAAGGATCCCCTTGATGAACTCCTCTAGTTGAGGGAAAGAAACCACATAACTTCCCATTTATAGTGACAGACAACTTGTTAAAAGCCAAGCAGTTGTATATGAGATTCAAAAAGTGATGACTAAATCCAAATTTCTCTATGACGCAAAAGAATTCCAATTGTCTGCAACACTCTTGAACAACTTGTTTGATCAGAGTCAGGTTATCTCAGGTGGAAGTCGAAAACATTGACAGGAAACAAGAATGGGATGTTTTGCCTGATCACTCACGATTTGGCTCAGTTGAATTGCAATTCAAAACCAAAGTCAGAAAAGAGAAGAAAATTCGTTCTTCCAATAATAAAACTCAATTGAAAACACAAAGCATCAAAACAAGTTTTAATAAACCCTAACTAAACAGTAATGATGGAAAGTTAAAAAATAACCTAGTCAAAATAGAAAAAAGACCAAAAACTCCATGAAGACAAGCTGCAGCACATAGCAAAGTGATGTGCCTTGATTGTTGGGCCATTTCCAAGTGGCCTGCCAAATGTCAGTCCATTCTGAGACAGTAGGTCCAGATCAGGCCCGTTTTCCCTGCAAATGCTTGGACCTATGCGGACTCACTGGCGTGGGCTTGACTGGTGTAGTCTACTGATCCAAATTGTTCTGAGCTGAATCTACATGCACATCTCCATCCTGGTTCAAATCCCTTGGTCGGTTTGGTTCGTCTTGTACGATGTCCTCATCACTCTAACACATCCAATAGAAAGGACCACTTTACTCTATCAAAAGTTTTCAACTTGTCAAGTTTCAAGATCATATTACCCCCAATACACTTTTTATTCAATGAATGAATTAACTTAGATGCTAACAGAATGTTATCAGATATGTTCCTGCCCTTCACAAAACCCCCTTGATTTGAACAAATCAAATTGGGAAGTAACTTAGCAAGTTGAAGAGAAATTACCTTCCCAATTACTTTGGATGAAAAGTTACAAAGGCTAATAGGCTTGAAATCAGCAAAAGTGGCCGGATTGTTCATCTTTGGAATGACAACAATTTGAGTTGATGTGAAGTGTTGCCACATACGCACCCCTGACCAGAAGTCCCGAACTACCTACAACATTTCTGGTTTAATGAGCTCCCAAAAAGCTGTAAAAATCTTCCTCAGAAAGCCATCTACCCCGACTGCATTGTCACAGTCCAAACTAAAGACAGCTATTCAAACTTCCTCCAAATTTGGTAGAGTCGAGAGCTCTCTGTTTTTCTCTTGACCAATTGCCTTTGGAATTGCTGCGGTAAATTGTCGTGGGTCTCACTGGCAGACCGTATCTTCTGTTAACACCCCGAAAAGAATTGCACCGCCACCTGTTCTATATCCTTACTTTCTGTTAGCCAATTCCCCTCCTTACCTTTTATTTTGTGAATGTGAAGTGCCGCTTTCCAAGAATGCCAATAATTCGAGAAGTATAATGTATTCATTTCTCCTTCCTTGAGCCATTTGATTCTGGATTTTTGCCTTCAAAAGATTTCTTGATTCTTCAAATGAAAAATCAAATTAGCTTGCGCCCTATGAAGTTTCTCTCTGTTACCTTCTGTGACTTCTGCCATGTATACCTCTTCCAATGTGATAACTAAGCTCTCAGCCCATTGCACATTCGTCTCTACATTACTGAAGGTTTCTTTATTCCATACTCTGATAGTTTTCTTTCATCTGGCTAATTTTCCAACCAATTTTTGCATACCATCTCCGTCAATATGTTGCTCCCAGGAAGACTCTACAAACTCCTTGGAAGTCCTTATGTCGTAGCCACATGCATTGGAAACGAAAGTTTCTCGGTCCTGTAGCTCCAGCCACGTCTGTGGAGATGAGAAGTGGGCTATGATCTAAAGGAATGCATGGTAAATGTTTCACAATTGTGTTGTGAAACGTGTTTTGCTAGTTCTCATTCACCAGGACTCTGTCTAATCTTCGCCATAGGGGAGAAAAATGTGGATCTGTACCATGTGTATCCATTGCCGGCAAATGGTAAATCTAAGAAACCACAATGCTCCAAACTATCATCAAACTCCCTGATCGGCTGTAACGCCGGGGAGGAGCCTAAACTTTCTTCCAACTTCTGAACCACATTAAAGTCCCCCCCACCAGCCAGGTTCCTGATACTAATGTCGAAACTTATGCCATTTCCATCCACAATAATCGATGAGTAATGTAGTCACAAGCAGCATAAACAAAAGACATTATGCAATCTCCCTCCAAACCCATATACTTTTCAACTTTACAAGATAACATTTGATTTGTGTCCCTCACCACAGAGACCATCTAATCAGAACACCAGAATATCCAAATTTTGCCATTTGAATTTGAGTAATAATGAGGCAATTTGAGTTTATATGCATACGAAGCAATCCTAGAAGAATTAATCATAGACTCCAAAATAGCAACAATTCGAGGTTTATAATGTAAGATATGATATTTCAGTGTATCCAAAGAGGTTGAGTTACCTATTCCTCTTATATTCTAGATTAAGAGGTTCTTCATATCGATTGATTGGAGGATGAGCTACGTCGGGATTGTTATCTTGTGACCACATTTGAAGGAGGAATGTCTTTCTTCTTCCTAATAACATTGGGTGGGCCTAATTGTACATCACTTATCTCTGGAATTTCTGCATACAGGTAACCCCGGACTGGATTTACTGTATCTTGATCCGAGGTGGAATCTCCCGATGTACTTGAGTGAGCGTCTCTTATCTGTACTGAATCCGTGGCTGCCACCTGAACACCCAGACTATAATCTGTTTTGCTTCCGCTTCGGTCTACCCACTGTCCTTTGCTGGTTGATCTGTGTTTCCCAAATCTAAGGTGCCACTAAGAGATGGTTGTTTCCCAGCCTGATTTCTTGATTGTGTACTTGCCTCGCAATCTGATTTCCTTGAAATTGTGCTGACATTTTATGCCTAATTTTCCGCAGTTTCCTTGTCCTTGGCTTGAATTTTCCTTTGTTGCATGGTCTATAGCAGAACTGGGTCCATCTTATCAGCATCCTTTAGCTTCTAGATCTGTAAGCTTTTATCTTTAGGGTTTTATTAAGTTGTCCGTGTAGCCGCTAGGATGGTTTACGGTTTTGTCACCTTCAAGCTTGGATTTTTCACATGACAAAATTCCTAAGAGTGGCCTATTTTTTGGCAGAAAGAACAATAACGCAACGTATGTTTATACTTGATCGATAGCCAAAACCCCAAATCCTCCTAATTTATCCAAAGTTTGTTCGACAAAGTGTGCAGCAAATCTAATTTGACACACACCTAGGTTGTGCTTGGTCTCGACATATTTGTTGTGGGAACATCAACCTTTAAAGGTTTTCCGATTATAGATGCAAACAAATGCAGGATCACCTTCTTGAAAAATTGAATAGGTAGATCGGGGGAGGATATCCATGCCGGAATTGTTGATGGCTCAACCTTCTCATGGAACTGTGGCGTCCATTTCAGCACCCGCATCGGGATGCCATTAAGCATCCATACGCCCTTCAGCCACAGCCGGCAGTAGTCGTCTTCATGAGAAACCCTAAACTATTGCTTTAATGAAAATCTAAACTATTGAATCTTAATATAATAATAATAAACCCTAATTCATCATTGTTTCCTTTTCCTCCTTCTGTAATAAGAGGTCGACAACATTACTCCCTTCCCGTTGAAAGGGCTTGCCCTCAAGCTCAAGGGACCAGTTTGCAGAAGCCCTCCTATTGGAGTTGTAGTTGAACCAAATCCCTATCAGCAAGGTTTCTAAAATTCCACAGACGTCATGAATCCTTTAGGCCTTTTCAACTAATAAAAGCGTAATTGTACATTTGCCAAAAGGTGAAAGCATGGGAATCCGTCTTTGAACCCTAATTCATGCCTCACTAAGTATCCATGTCGGTGAATCTAATGGAAAGGATGGTAGCTACCTTGGAGGGAATCTTGGGCAAAAGAGACTAAATTTCCACCGGGCATACTCCGACGCTTTCCTGGAGAGAAATGCCACCACCCAGGAGCCAAACTAGGCATACTCAACCAGACAAGTTTTAACCTTCAGAGGCAAGGACTGACCCAATGCGCAATGACTAGGTCAAGGAGCAGGTCGGCTAGAACTAAGGTCACAAGGATCTAGAACTTTACTTGTGACCTATCTCAGGGAGACCCTTAATAATCAAAGGGGTTATAACCTAAGAGACAGGCTCAATTGAGCTGCCATCTCTTGGAGCCAAGGACAGGATTCAGCCCCTGAAGAGCAAGGAAGCTCGTTGCGAACTCCACTTGGGGTAAGGATACCACCACGTTGTAGCCTGATCAAAATGACGGGCGAAAATGCTCGAGGGGTAACTCCTAACCCACTAAGAAGAGGAGCTTCCTTATCCAATCAGGAGAGATAAAACACTATGGATCTAATCGAGCCCTCGCCGTTTGTCCACAACATCCGAACAGCCAGGATGCCTTTAGGATTTCAAGCTCCATAGTTGGAGAAAAAATATGATGGTATCGGGAAGCCACAACAACACATTGACGAGTACATCTCCTGTATGGATATGTTTGAACATCCCGACCACGTCAAATGTAGAGCCATCAGGTCCACGCTGACTAAAAAGGCTCAATCATGGTTCAAAGGAATCCCTGAGGCAAGCATCTCAAGCTGGTCGCAGCTGAAAGAGTTGTTTCTGAAAAACTACTAGAGTAGCACGAGGTGCGAGGAAGACAACAATGACCACTTCCTCATCAAACAAAAGGTCAGTGAGAGCAGCCGGAGCTATTACAGTCATTTCAACGAAGAAGCAGTGGAGATCGAGCAAAAGAATGATGCCATCTACATCACTGCATTCATGCAAGGGTTGCAAGGTGGGTACGTTGCCCTCAGATGGGCCGAGGAGTCAGGTAAAAACAATTAAGGAGCTAAAAGCTCCTGGAAAAGTTGATCAAGGCTAAAGAAACCACGGTTCAAAAGAAGATCTCGGGATTCATCTCAGCCATAGACAGAGACAACAGAGGACATAAAAAAAGTCCTCAAAAAACAAAGTGGGACAGGAAAGATCCCCACCCCATGGGGGGGAATCTCAAATAAAAAAAGGAAAACCATCCCCGACCTTGTACTTACTCCGTTCAAGACATCACGGGCTGAGGTCATGATTGTCATGGAAAAGAAAGGCCTTCTCAAGCCACTCAAGAGTCCTGCTGCCAAGAGAGACAAGCAATGTTTTGCCACTACCATAAGGATCATGGCCATCTCACGGAGGATTGCTTTGAACTCAAATGTAAGATTGAGAGGCTTATAAAAGAAGTCCACCTACAAGATTTCCTGGCCAAAATTGTAGGGCCTGCAAACCCACCACCTGCGGCCCTGCAAAATCAAAGGGCCCCAGTCGATTAGATAAATGCCATAGAGAGGAAATCGAAGCCAGCTCAAAGGGGGAGATTCAGAGAACCTAACAGTGTCACTCCAGGTTAGTGACTTCCTAGTGAGGAAAATCCTGGTAGACACCGGAAGTGCAGTCAATGTCCTCTATCGCAAGGCCATCAATCAAATGGGGATAGACAAAAGCTCGCTGTAGAAATCAAACACTGCACTGACTAGTTTCAACGGCAGTATGACCAATGTCGACAGAATCTTGAGAGTTCCAACCGCAATCCTAGTAGATGGTAAATAAGTCACCGAGATGATGGATTGGATGGTCGTAGATGCCCCTGGGACTTACAAGGCCATACTTGGTCACAGGGGGGTCATGGACCTAAAAGCAGAGATCTCCCTACTCAACTACAGCATGAGAATCCTGGCCGAAGGGGTTTGAATTACCCTTGAAGGAGATAAGCAAAGGGTTGCGGAGTGTTGCCGACCCGAGGGTAATGAAGAGAGCTCCCTGGAGCACAAACCAGAGGAGTGCATTGACCTCCCTAAAGAGGATGACCACTTTAGAATTCAAGCAGCAGGTAATGGAGAGAAAGTCTTCCTTAATCCTAAATTCCCTAAGAAAGGGATCAAAATTGCAAAGCTCCTGCCCCCAAAGATAAATTGAAGATGGTAGATTCCCTCAAAGAAAATTTGGAAGTCTTCACCTGGTAGCTCAGCTACCTCGAAGGAGTTGACCGAACCATTGCAAAACACAAGGTTGGGGCTCAAGCTAAATGGTCAAGCCAGTGAAACAGAAGAAGAGGACCTTTGCCCCAGAGTGCAACGAGGTCATAGCAAAAGAAGTCCAAGCTCTTCTTGACCCTAGGATTCTGAAAGTGGTAGTGTACCCGGAATGCCTGGCCAATCCTGTGGTGGTACCAAAGAAGAAATGGACATGAAGGATGTGTGTAGACTTCACCACCTTGAACAAATTTTACCGGAAAGACTCCTATCCTCTTCCTAGCATTGACCAAATAGTAGACTCCACAGCCGGGTACCAGTGATTGTGTTTCCTCGACGCATAAAAAGGGTACCACCAGATTCCAATGGCACTTGAAGACATGGAAAAGACCTACTTCATCATGGAGGTCGGGACTTATTGTTGAACTAAGATGCCTTTTAGTTTGAAAAATGCCAGGGCAGAATTTCAGCTAGAATGCCTAAAATATTCAAGAAGCAGCATGGGCGAAATATAGAGGTTTACATAGACGACATAGTGATCAAATCCAAGACTACAGAAGATTTCATAGGAAACATCCGGGAAACCTTCCAAACCCTGAAGACTGCTCACATGAAGCTCAACCCAGAGAAATGTACCTTTGGAGTCTCCACAGGAAAGTTCCTAGGCTCATGATCTTGGAGCGAGGCATTGATGCCAACCCAGGCAAGATCAAAGCTCTGCTGTATATGGAACCTCCTAGAAACCTCAAAGAAGTACAGAGCCTAGCAGGAAAAATGGTGGCTCTAGGACTCTTTATCAGCAAGATGGGAGACGAAGGAGAAAGATTCTACGATGCCACAAAAAAGCCAAAGGACTTCCAGTGGACTGAGAGCTATCAGGAAGCATTCATCAAGCTGAAGGACTTTCTGGGTAATCCTCCTCAACTTGTCTCCCCAAGATTAGGAGAAGAAATCTGTATGTACCTAACTGCGACTGAAAAGACAATAAGTTCGGTATTGAGAGTACAAAGTTCAGGTCAACAATTTCCTATTTATTATATTAGCCGTTTACTCCGAGGTCCGGAGACCAGATATACGGACCTCGAGAAGTTTCTGTACCTTATCATTATCACTTCAAGGAAATTAAAGCCATATTTTGAACCTTATTCGATAAGAGTCCTAACAAATTTTCCTCTGAAACAAGCTCTGGCAAAGCCTGAACTCTCAGGCAAGATGATGAAGTGGTCCATTGAGCTCTTTGGGTACCGGATTCAATTTGAGCCAAGGAAGGCTATCAAGCCTCAAGCCCGTTCAGACTTCGTAGAAGAATGTACGAGGGCACCACTGGAGCCTATAGACACTTGTGAAGGAATATCTGGACCATGTTCACAGACGGGTCTATAGAGAAGGAAAATTTGGGGGTGGGAATTGTATTGATCAGCCTGGAGGGAATGAGAATCCCTTACTCTGTGAAGTACAACTTCCCAACCTCGAACAATGAATCCGAGTATAAAGCTCTCTTAGTAGGCCTAAGACTTATAAGGGCTCTCAATGTGCAATAATTGCACTCCAAAATAGATTCACAAGTCGTAGCGAGCCAGGTAGCTGGAGAATATGAATCCAGAGAAGAAAACATGGTCAAGTATCTCAAAAGAGTAAGAGACATCATATCAAAGCTTGACTACTTTCTCATTGAACAAATCCCAGAGAACAAAACTCAGAAGCAAACACTCTGTCCAAAGTCTACAAAGAAGTAGCTGGAACTAATGCCGAGCTGCTTGCGGTACAACTACTCTCCCCCAGTATTGATCAAGAGGAAAGTCTAGTCATAGAGGATCAAGCAGACTGGAGGTACTCAATCTTCAAATTCCTTAGACATGGCGACCTCCCTAAGGACCCAAAAGAAGCTCGCCGAGTGTGAAGATGGGCATCTCGCTATGTCTTGATTGGGATCGAAGAGGTATACTGAAGGTTGAACACATGGCCACTGCTCAAGTGTTTGCGTCCAAGGAAGGTAGATATGTAATTGATGAGGTACATAGTGGCATCTGCAACTCTCACATAGGAGCGAAGACTGTCACAAAGAAAATCCTACGAACGGGGTATTATTGGCCTACAATGGTTGCAGACGTTGAGGTGGCCATACAGAAATGCACCAGTTGAAAGCTGCATGGGAACAAATCACATCTTCCACCGGTGAAATACCAACCAATCAACGCCTCAGTACCATTTGACATATAGGGAATTGACATCCTTGGACCTTTCATAGAGGGAGTGGGGGGCACGAAATTCCTCATAGTCGCTATGGAGTATTTCACCAGATGGGTTGAAGCGGAACCCGTGACAGTGATCTCATCTCAAAAGGTTCAATCCTTTTTATGGAGGGACATTGTATGCAGATTTAGGATCCCACGAGCCATTATTTTAGATAATGGCCGACAGTTTACTAGCGATCCATTCAAGACCTTCTGCGAGAACCTCCACATTGAGTAAAGACTGACGACTATAGCTTACCCACAAGCCAACGGATTAACAGAGGTTACAAGCCGAACGATCTTGGAAGGACTAGAAAGGAGATTCACTAAGCTCGAGAAAGATGGTCACAATTCGGATTGGCCAAACGAGATCCCCCGCATACTGTGGGCATATAGGACCACACCCAGAAAAGCTATAGGAGAAACACCATTAGTCTATGCTTTGGGGCAGAAGCAATAATGTCGGCTGAGGTTGGGGAAACATCTTTAAGACTGATTGAGTACAACTCAGTCTTAAACGAGGGGGAGAGAAGAGCAAAGCTCGACCTCCTTGAAGAGGTCAGAAACAAGGCAACTGAATCGGATAGGACATACAAAAGGCAAGGCGGATAGGATATACAAAAGGTAGGTAACAAATTTTTTCAACAAACAAGTGAAGGAAGGACACTTTGCAGTATATAGAAATGGTCCTTAAAAGGTCAGATGTTGGCAAACAAGGTCAATTGACCAAGCTACAAGAAGGCTGGGAGGGACCCTACCTAATCCCAGAAGTCCACAAAGGAGGGAGCTACAAACTAGCTGATCTTGACGGGAGACAACTCCTGAGACCTTGGAATGCCTGTCACTTAAAAAAGTTTTATGCTTAAAGGTCATCTGAAACACGAAAGGCCTCTTGGACCTACTGGTCATATCCTGCTACGACCTCAACGAGCTCAGTGTGATTTAAAGCTAAGTTCTCCTAAAGCTTATATAGTCATTACACTTGTATTAATCCAAGTTAAATGAATGACAGTTCAATTATGCTAGCATGCAATTGTTGAAAAGCTGTGTATGAAGACCATAAATATTGCTCGAAGCAAAGACAGAAAAATACCAAGCAGTTCATAAAGACAAGAAAAAAATGCAAAAGGCCACAAACAGACCCCCTGCAAAATGTCTAGTGCTCAACAAAACATATATTGATCCCAAAACTATTACAAAACTTCACAAGAAGACAAGTCAAAGTTAGAGCTGGAGATTTCAATTGGGGACCTTGAAAATTTTCCGCGTACATAGCCATCATCTCAGCTCTGTGATGAATGGCAGTGAGGGTCCTGCTTGCCACCCCAAGCGATTCAACACCAAGACCTGCCCCCTCACTTCCGTAACATGGTCCTCCTCTGCCAAGACGCATAGCAGCTTGGGTCCTGTGACCTCTCCCTCGTGGAGGAACAGAAGGCCCCGCAACGGTAGGAACCGCACACCACTTGCTGACTTGGGGGCGCTCTGGCTCGGGCCAGCTCCCTCTTGGCCTGCTCCATAAAGCCAGTCAAGGCCTCTCAGCACTATAAAAAAAAAGAAAAAAGAGAGGAGAGAGCCTATCAAATGTACAGGAAAAATAGAAGCAACAAAGAAACCAACTTCAGAAGGATCACTTACTAGAAGGAGCAATCCCCGTGTTTGCATGGATCAGAAAGAGGTTACACAACATCCTCCAACACACACCCATGGATTCCAGAAAAGAGCTCAACCAAATAGTAGAGAGGTACTCGACCTTGGGCCAACCAAAGTAAGCCAAGTTCATTAAAAGATCTCGGTGTTGCGCTAGGCTAGGAACGAGGGGAGGAAGCTCATTGTAGAAAAGTCGGTTAAGGTGCTAGTCAGGGTATCACTCCATCAGTGAATCATTGAACCGGACAAAGAGAAATTGGGATTTCCAATTCTCTTTTAGAGATTGAAAGCAGCCCAATATTGGATGTCCTAGCACCACCCTTAGATAGCCCTTGGAGGAGCTAAAGGTCGAGGGAACCACCAGAAAAGCACCAGAAGAGCTCCAAGGACATTGGAACCCTATAAAAATGACAGGTCGCTGTGAAAGTGACTATCATCCTGATGGAATGGGGGGTGAACTGGGCTAAAGGCAGCTTCCAAAAATGAACTATGACCATGAAGAGGGGATAGAGGAAAGGAAGAAGGAGCC
>JAOXNR010052340.1:3643-16878 GCA_028571225.1 Parsonsia alboflavescens | reverse complement strand
AGATTAACAAGGCCTTCGATTACATGCTGAAGGGGGAAGGTCTCCGATGCCTCATTCGAATGGAAAATTGAATCAAGGGAAGCCTGATGCCCAGCATATATTTAAGATCAAAAACATGTTCAGTTTCCAATATTACCTGAAAGTGCCAGTTTCTGAGTTTTCTCTTTGATGATGCTGAAGTTTTCTCCCCTGGAAATTATCATGGTGCAGAGTAAAATTACCTTGTTTATAATAAAAAAGTTTCTTGATTAAATTCAATGATTCAGATTTCAGACTACGTTACTACTTCTGTAGAAGTTCTTCTCAATGTGTAGTGTAAGCAAGGCATCAATGGAAAAACTTGTTATCAACTTTCAAGAAAAACTTATTTTATACCAAATGGTATTTTTCTTCTGTAGAAATTTCACATGCCATTCTAAGTTTACTTCCTTTATTTACCCATTATTCACCTCCCTTGTTGGCCAATTCTCACCAAGGTTAACCATTAAACCTCGGCATGGAATGGTTAAAAGGCTGATTAATACTCCAGTTCTCGAAGTTTTTATCATTTTGATTCCCTTGGCTTGCTGTATAGCCTGCCAAACTTACAAAATGTGACTTCATTTTTTGCTTCTGTCTAAGAGTAATTGAATGGATGGTGCACTTTTTGCAAGTCTCGGTATTCATATTTTGGGATATTTGATGAATTTTGGCAAATAAACGTTATCCCTAAACAACTTCAATGTAAAGCCCTGGGCACGGTTTAGACTGCCCACTTTGAATTTCGTGACTAATAGATAACACGATAGAATTTTCGTACTCTAAGTCATTCATATTAAAATTTCAAACCAAAATATCAATTTAAGATGGTAATTTGTAAATGGTGCACAAATATAAAAGGGTACCTTATACGAGAAGTTTGTTAACCCAATTCGGCTATGCCTATTCTGGGTGGTCCTCACCTAACTTAATCTCTACCTTAAATCTAATACAACTTTGCAATGAAGTTTTATAAATCTTGATTGAATCATTGTAAATTCAAACAACAGTTTTCAATTATAAGTTCCCTTGTAATTCTTTAATCTTAAAATCTCTCCAAATAAGATCCTCCTGGTCTAGACAAAGTTCTTCCTCTTTAAAAACTGGCCGTTGACTTGATTGAAACTCACTTCTCCCAAAGGATGCTTTGATGAACGATGCTAATGACTTTGTCTTATTAAGCTTAGAGAACTTGATCTAACCTTTAGAAATGTGAGATTAGTTCACGATGGTAAAATTGTGGTATGGTAGGAGTTTTCATTGTTGTTTGGGTACACTTAACTTTACTACTTGATGTCGTGTGAATAATCTTCAATCGTCCTTGATCTTTGACATCCTAATCTAATATTTAAATTCAATTTCTCCAAACATAGATAAGACTATCTAATTGAATTTAAATATGCTAGATAGTGACAAACATAAAGACAATATATCTAAATAATTATCTCAATGATACACAAGTTCGAATTCAATAAAAACACTGGTTGGATAATTCTCACTTAGAGAATTTTGCAAGTCTGATTCTGTGTCATTTCATTAGTTGTAACTTCGAACTTAGTTGCAACTTCAGTTGCAACCAAGAACAGAATAGTAAGGCTAATAAGAATTGACCTAATAAATCTCCCTCTTCAACAATGTTTGACACAAAAAACTTTGATGCAAGCCTTCCACATATTGGATAGAGATTATCCAATCATCATGATGATATCCAGACATAATGATAAATCATCCAGTTACATAAAAATCAAGAAATTACTAATACCAAAATAAATATTAGGAATATAGTTATCCATCACAACTCTCTCTGGCTTCTTGCTGGTGAAAATGTTCATTGTTCCAGAAATTTAGAAAAAGTGTGTTGTGAGGGAATGCTGCCATCCATTGATCTCCCTCCCCCAGCCCCTTAGATTATTGTGCAAGTAGAGCCAAACAGTCAATTGCCAGAAAAATAGTTTTTTCAAATTTCAAGTGTATTATCCCCTTTGCCTTCAACTTTTGAAAGATCTGTTTTCAACTTATCTATATCTACGACAAGAGAAGTTGTTGTACCATCAGTGGTTGTTGCATCAATTTTGAGCTTTGGACTTATTTGATTTTCCAATTTGGTCAGAATCATTATTTGACCCCAGATGTCCAGTCCTTGATCCTTTAATAATCTTGCTACATACCTAGACTAGGAAGAATTTTATGTACAACATCTACGTCTTTTGCATTTTGCTCGGTTTCCTAATCGTCTTCAAAACTGGATTCTTCAGATTCTGACTATGCAGACTACCTTTTCGAAATTTCTTCCGTCATTGCAACTTCTTTTTGTGCTACATATTGGGTTTGCTTTGAATCAGACTGTTTATCATTTGATTTGTATTGTTGTGTTTTATCCTCTGGTTCAACTTATGGTTCTAGTAAATTTGAAGATTTTGATAGAGTCGAACCTTCTGGTATAATAGTAGTCGTCTCAGGTATAGTAGATGGTATAGAATACTCTGGTGAAACTTCAATTCCTAGTTCAGTAATAGTCGGTAGTAAGGTTGTCTCTGTTTCTGCAGTTGGGTTTTGTGAAGGTCATGCCTTTATGGTCCGTGTAACCTTCTTCGGTCTTCCTCTTGGTTTGAGCTGTTGTTGAACGCCACTAGATATATTTGCCTATTTTCCTTTGCAAGTAGAAAACTTTGATTTTGATTTTGATTTTTTATTTCTAAGAGAAACGATATCAACAGAGTAATATATATATAGAGAGAGAACTTAGTGAAGTAGAAGAGTTTGAGTTGAGCTTGTAATGGTAGAGAGCTAATGGCAATCTATCATAAATAAAACTTCAAAGTTTGTGTCAATTGAAATTCATCAGTCTGTTTAAATCTTCAACTCTAATGACTCTTCAATAATTTTTTTTCTCCTTTTTTAAAATAAATGATACAACATACACTTTGAATCCAACACGGGTATGACCTATTGAATAAGATAAAGCCCAAAGTGCCCCACGCAACTCTTCAAAACGAGTAAAGTCCAATGATTTTGTGAAAATATTAGTTATTTGTTTTTGTATTGTAACATACTATAGTGTTACAAAATTCTGTTCAATCAAATGCCTTATGAAGAGATGATGAATGTCAATGTGCTTCGTAATGGAATGCTGCATAGGATTCTTTGAAATGTCAATAGCACTTTTGTTATCAAAATACATCAATACCTCTTTTTGTGAAATACCATAATCTTCAGTCATCTGCTTTATCCCAATAAGATGTGTACAACAACTTCCTGTGGCAAAGTACTCTGCCTCGACTATTGAAAGAGAAATATAACTCTACTTCTTGCTACACCAAGATTCCAAGTTGTTACCAAGATAGAAACATCCACCAGATGTGCTTTTCCTATCGCCTCCATTTCCTGCCTAATTTGCATCATTATATCTAACCAAGTGCAAACTCGTGTTTTTATTGAATAGAATTCCATAATTTGAAGTAAAACTCACAGACCTTATAATTCATTTCATTGCTTTAAGATGTGATTCTTTTTTTATTTGTTTGGTAATGTGCGAATACATCAACACTAAATGATACGTTTGGCTGACTTGCAGTAAGATATAATAATTTTCCAATGATGCTCATATATTAGTGTTGATCATTACGCTTACCATCATCCTTTGTTAATTCGTTGTTTGTTCCCATTGGCCTAATTTGCTTAGATCCTTCCATTCCAAACTTTTTGACAAGCTCACTACACTTTGTTTGAGATATAAATATGTCATGATCAAATTGTTTAATTTATAAACTAAGAAAGTCTTCTAACTCACCAACTATACTCATCTCAAATTCTTCCTTCATGAGGTCAACAAATTCTTCCGCAAGTTGTGTTGAAGTCGATCCAAACACTATATCATCCACATAAACTTGCATGATCATTATGTGACCTTTTTTTGTTTTGAATGAACAATGTTTGATAATCTCCTTCTCTTTGATTTTCCTCTTTTTAGAAGATATATTGCCAATCTCATATAACATACACCGGGTGCTTGTTTTACCCCATAAAGTGCATTTTTGAGATTGTAAACATGTTGAGGGAATTCAGGGTTCTCAAATCCTTTGGGTTGTTCATCAAATATTTCTTCATTGAGACATCCATTAAGGAATGCTGTTTTGACATCCATCTATTGCAACTTGAAATTATATGCAATCGCAAGCGGTAATCTAATAGAGTCTAACAATGCAACTAGTGCAAAGGTTTCTTTGAAATCAATTCCTTCCACCTATGGGTAGCCTTGAGCAACAAGTCTTGCCTTGTTCCTCACAATGTTTCCCAATTTGTCTGTTTTTTCCTGAACATCCACGTGGTACCAATTATATTAATACTTTCAAGTCTAGGTACAAGTGTCCATACCTATTTGCATTTAAATTTTTGCAACTTGTCTTGCATTGCACCAATCCAGAATTCATCAGTTAATGCTTCTTATACATTTTTTTAGTTCAAGTGTTGAAGTATAACATGTAAATCGAACCATATCTTCGTAATTCACCCTCGATTTTTTTTTTTTTGGTCTACACAATGTCATTAAGATCTCCAATAATAGCTTCTATAGGATGATAGTATTGAACACGAGGTAAAGTTGCTTTTGACTATGCAACCTGTCATGTAACTTCCTTAGAACCTTTAGTTTGTTGTATACTATCAATCTAGCTATCAGTTGTAACATTAGCCATATCTGCAACATTAGGTAATGTTGTTTGTGTTTGAACTTCTGACCTAGATGACCTCTTTATAACTTTAAGATGTTCTTCTTCATCTGTTTCTTCATCATCCATTTCACTGCAAAGATCTTCAAAATAATCCACAACCATATTAATAATTCCATAATAGTCTTTGTTTCATTATTATAGACTCTAAAAACATGACTGTTTTGTGAATATCCTAAGAAAATTCCTTCAATACTTTTGGCATGAAATTTGCCAAATTGTTTTCTATCATTTACAATGTAGCATTTTCTCCCAAATATATGGAAGTAGTCTAAACTAGGGCTTGATACCTTTCGACAATTTTTATACTAATGTGTGGTCTTAGATAGACTTGGTTTATGGCATGTGTAGTAGTATTTATTACTTCAGCCACGTTGCCTTGAATTGCAACATCGCTCTTGCCATTTCCTGTATTGTCTGATGCTTTCTTTTTGCAACTCCATTTTGTTGTGGAGTTTTTGGTGTTGAAAACTCTTGATGAATACCTCGTCAAGTACAGAAAATTGTGAACAACTTTTTGTCAAATTCTCTTCCAAGATCACCATTCACTAAAAATCCTTGCAACTTCCTAGTTTTTCTCAACATCTAATTTTAAGAACAGCTTTTTGAATGCATTAAAAGCTTCACTTTTCTCCTTGAGAAAATCTACCCAAGGATATTGAGAGTAATAGTCGACACAAACCAGAACATACCTTTTTCCTCCAAGGCTTTCAACTTGTGTTGGACCAAAGAGATCCATGTAAAGTAGTTAAAACACTCTTGATGTTGTAGCCTCCTTGATGTTTTTTTTGTGATGATTTGATCTATTTTCCTTTGTGTTGCCATCTTCCATTAGTAAATGACTTATATGTTATTACATCTCCTGAAATGTTGTAACTTGCAGTAGATTTATTATCAGAATCTTTTTCATAATAATTTTCCAAAAAGATGATTTTTCAGCAAGTGGTTGCTCTATATATTTTCGAGAAAATTTCATTTCTACTTGACAACTTTTTGTTCCTCCAATAGTGATTGTATGGAATGCTACAACTTCAATCATTCTTTGCAAATCTCTTGATAGTCTTGAAGTAATTGTGCATTGTAATTTACAACCAGTCAATGTTTATCCATGACTTTGGAATATTCTTCATAAAGATTTAGATAGAAATTTTGTAATTTTTCATATTTTACGAATGGATTGTTTTCAATTGTCCTAGTCTCAATTGCATCTTCATCCTAAGTTTCAACCGACACATTAAATGCAACAAAGTTACTTACTTGACCTTCTTCTTCATGATGGTTGCTTTTAGATTCTTCCTCATCACTTAGAGATGCATTGTAGGATTTCTTTTTCGGCTTTTCAGTCTCTTGGCATATTTAGATTGAATATGACCACATCCACTATATTCCCTACATTGAATTCTTTTAGACTTTTCATACCATGAATCACATTTCTCATAATTCTTAGAATCAGAAATCTTGTATTTCTTCTTGATTTAACCTTTGAAATTTTCACCTTTGTTGAATCTTCTATTTCTGGTGTCTTGCTTCAAGAATCGTTTGAAGTTTTTCGTCAGCATTGTGATCTGATCAGCGTTATCTTCCTCAACTTCAGAATCACGAGTGATGATTGCATCTTCGGAAAACAATGCAACTCCTTTGTCTCTCTCCTTTGTGGTCGTGTGCATCAACTCATAGGTTTGAAGTGATCCAATAAGTTCATCATGTTTGATGGCTTTGATGTCTTTGTCTTCTCTTATTGCAATGACTTTGGCTTCGAAAGATTTTGGAAGAGATCTCAAAATCCTTTTTACGATCATCAATTTGTCTCATGGTTCATCAAGGTGATATGACTAGTTAGAAAGTTCCTTAAGTTTTATTGGTGACTGATGCAATTATTTCATCATCCTCTATTTTGAGTTCTTCAAATTTGCTGGTTACTTGTTGTATCTTGAAGATTTAACTGAACTAGTTCTTTCATGTGCAACTTGAACAATATTCCAAGCTGTTTTTGCAATTCTACTAGTAGAAATGTGTCTAAATTGTTTAGCATTAACTACACTGAAAATAGCATTCAATTCTTGAGTGTTTCCCATGTACACCTTCATTTCAGATTCAGTCCATTGTTTTCCAGCTTTTTGAGAATTTTTTCCATCTAAGGTAGTTTGAGTTGGGATTGTCCAGCCTTATATGATTGCTACCCAAGCAAGTTCATCTTGAGCATTGATGTTGACCTCCATTATGGCTTTTCAATATGAATAGTTTGCATCTACTAAAAGTGGTGGCCTTGATGAGGTATTTGCTTTTGAACTCATTGCGTCCAACACTAAGTAATCTACATTTGCTGTGTGTACAATAATTTGCTGTGAACTGTCTTTGATACCACTTGAGTGCTAGGGAGAGGTAGAAGCGATTATGAGTTGTAACTTTTTTCATCGTTGTAACTTGTTAGTTAAAAAAGTAAACAGTGCGGAAATAGAAAAGTGCATTTAACACAAGTAGTTTCTTAACCCTATTTGTCTATGGCTACTCTAGGGAGGCTCTCACCCAACTTAATCTCCACCTTAAATCTAATACGAGTTTGCAATGAGGTTTTACAAATATTGATCGAATTGTTGTGAATTCAATCAATAGCTTTCAATTACAAATCCTCTTGTAATTCTTCAATCCTGGTACCCTTCAAATACCTCCCGATCTGGGCAAAATTCTTTCTCCTAAAGAACTAACTATTAACTTGATTAAAACTCCTTTCTCTCAAGAGATGCTTTGATGAATGATGTTGATGAATTTGTCAGATTAAGCTCATAGAACTTGATCTTGGTTGAATGTTGAATCCTTTAGAAACATGAGGGCAGTTCACGATGGTAGAGTTGTGGTGCTGTAAGATTTTTCGTTGTAGCTTGAGTACACTTATCTGTGCTACTTGATGTCATATAAATAGTCTTTAATCTTCCTTGATCTTCGACATCCTAATCTAATATTTAAATTTAATTTATCTAAGCATAGATAAGACTATCTAATTGAATTTAAATTCAATTTCTCTAAACATAGATAAGACTATCTACTTGAATTTAAATATTCTAGATAGTGGCAAACAGAAAGACAACCTATTTAGATAATTATCTCAGTGATAAAAAAGTTTGAATAAAATAAAATCACTGTTTGGATAATTCCTACTAAGAGAATTTCACAAGCCTGATATTGTGTTGTTTCATCAGTTGTAACTTCAAGCTCTGTTGCAACTTAGAACAAAATAGTTAGGCCAATAAGTTTTGACTTTATCACTGCTTCTCTAGTGGTTCTTCTGAATGCGTAGTGCAAGCAAAGCATCAATGGGAAAACTTTTTATTAATTTTCAAGAGAAACTTATTTGATACCAAATGATCTTTTCCTTCCATAGAATCTTCAAGTAAAAATTATGCAAGCTTCACAAGCCGTTCTAAGTTTACTTCCTTCATTTACCCATTGTTCTCCTCTCTTGTCATCCAATTCTTACCAAGGTTAACCATTGAACCTTGGCATGGAATAGTTGAAAGGCTGATTACTACTCCAGTTCTTCGAGTTTTTATCATTTTGACTCCCTTGGCTGCCGTATAGCTTGCCAAGCTTACAATAGGTGACATCATTCTTTGCTTTTGTTTAAGAATAATTGCATGGATGAGGCAATTTTTGCAAGTCTTGGTATTCATATTTGGGGTATTTGATTAATTTTGGCAAATAAACATCATCCTAATCAACTTCAATGTCAAGTCTTAGACATGGCTTAGATTGCTGTTTGAATTTCAAGACTAACATGTAACACTATAGAATTCTCATACTCTAAGACATTCATATTAAAATTTCAAACAAAAATATTAATTTAAGATTGCAATTTGTAAACAGTGTGAAAAAAAAAAATGTTGTTTGTTTAGGTTGATGCAAAAAAGTACAAGCTAAAAAATAAGTCAAAATTCTGCTTAATTTTTAAGATACAAAATGTAGCTTATAAAAAAAGCACTTTACTTTGCAATTTTCAAAGTAATTTTTTTTTCTTTTTTTTTTTTTGTTACTGTTGATTTTTTTCCTCTTTCTCTGCTAAAAAATTTTCATTCTTTACCCTCAAACTGTCCCGGCCCCTAACTCCCCTCTCCCCTACAAAACCCTATCTATTTATATTTTTCCCCCATTTCTTACTTTTAGGTGTTCATTTTATTTTTAGCCTACTTCTGGGAGTAGCATTCCTAGGTGGGTAGTGAGGAACCCTTGGGTAAGGGTATTTCTTTTCTTTTCTTTTCATTCATTAATCCTCCTCCCCCAACCCCTGATAGAACCCTGTTGATTTTTTTTTTCTTTCCATTTCTTCCTTTCAAGTGTGCATTTTCTTCTTTTTTCCCCTTTCTAATGTGTTTCATCCATTAACCCTTCTCCACTCTAGGTAAGTCTTCCCAACCCCAACAATCTTGTCCCTTTTTTTTCCCCCCTCGATTTCTACCTTTCAATATTTTTAAATTTTTTTTTTATGTCTTCATTCATTAAACCCCTATCGCTCCTAAACTTTAGCTTTTAGTTGTGTCTTCTATTTTATTTTTTTGCCCTTTTTTCTTTTTTTATTCTCCTTTATCTTTTTTTTAAAAAAAAATTTTTTTTTTGTATATTTCTATTACTGTATTTTTAAAATTTTTTTTAAAAAAATTCATGTATTATCTTTATAACTTATAGAGAATAAAAATATGTCAAAAATAAGAAGAAAATAATTTTTTTAGATATCTCGAGATTAGATTGAAAATTTATTTATTAATATTTTTAATCTATTTTTATTTTAAATTAAATATATTAACTATTGATATTAGATATATTATGGCTTTTATATCTTAAAAATTATTATGAAGTTGTAAAAAAAATCATATAAAAAAGATTTTATAAGAAAAATTTCATAAGTGCTTTTTTATCCAAACAACAATATATATATATATATATATATATATATATATTTGGCTTTTAACTTATTTGGTTCCACTTGTTTAGGCTAAATTATAGTCTGATCCCACAAGTGTTTTTTTTTTCAATCGTTATGGTCCCTTAACATATTATGGGTAGCCGTTATGGTCCCTCCACTTATTATGAGCAGCCATTTTTGTCCAAATTATACTTTTTTCTAGCCAAATACTTGAAATAGGTCATTTTATTGGTACGAGATAACTTTTTAGTGACAAAATTGTCAATTTTATCCTTGCTACTCAAAATTCAACCAACCCCAAGGGTTGTGAATGAATTTTTGTTATTTGGTTAATTTATTTGGATTTGTTAATCCAAATGCATATAAAATTCACTTTTTTTTTTTAATGTATTGGTTATATTTTGAGCAACGAGGAATATGATATTGACAATTCTACCACCTAAAATGTTATCTTATATCGATAAATGAGTAGTTACGACTAGTATTTTATTGAAAATAGTATTTGGGATCATAACGACTGCCCATAAAATGTTGAGGGACCATAACGGCTGAAAAAAACTTGTATGATCATACTATAGTTTGAACCAAGCATATGGGACCAAATAGGTTATAAGCAAAAAATTTTTTTTAAAGCACTTTTAGAAAAAAGCATCTAAACACCAAACTGCTTAATTATTATTATTTTTTAAAAAAAAGCACTTCCACAAAAAGAACTTTTTTTAAGCATATCCAAAAGGGCTCTAAATTCAATGATTCAGATATTAGACTATGTTACTACTTCTTTAGAAGTTCTTGTGAATGTATAGTGTAAGCAAAGCATCAATGGGAAAACATGTTATCAATTTTCAATAGAAACTTAACAAGCCATTCTCAGTTTACTTCCTTCATTTACCCATTGTTCACCTCCCTTTTTAGCAATTCTAACAAAGTTTAACCATTAAACCTTGGCATGGAATGGTTGAAAGGCTGATTACTACTCCAATTCTCCAAGGTTTTATCATTTTGACTCCCTTGGCTTGCTGTGTAGACTGCCAAACTTACAAAATGTGACCTCATTTTTTGCTTTGGTCTAAGAGTAATTGCATGGATGAGGCAATTTTTGCATGTCTCGGTATTCATATTTTGGCAAATGAACATCATCCTAATCAACTTCAATGTTAAGCCTTGGACACGACTTAGATCGCGATTTGAATTCCAAGACCAACATGGAACACAATAAAATTCTCATGCTCTAAGCCATTCATATTAAAATTTCAAACAAAAACATTAATCTAATATGGTAATTTGTAAACAGTGCAGAAATATAACAGTACCTAACACAAGAAGTTTGTTAACCCAGTTCGGCTATGCCTATTTTGGGGGGTCCTTACCCAACATAATCTCCACTTTGAATCTGATACAAGTTTGAAATGAGATTCTACAAATCTTGATCGAATTGTGGTTAATTCAATCAACAGTTTTCCATTACAAGTTTCCTTGTAATTCTTCGATCTTGGAATCTATCCAAATAAGATCCTTGATTTGGAGAAAGTTCTTCCTCCTAAAGAACTGGCCGTTGACTTGATTAAAACTCCCTTTTCCAGAAGGATGCTTTGACAAACGATCCTAAAGACTTTGTTGGATTAAGCTCAGAGAACTTGATCTTCGTTGAATGTTGTAGCCGTCAGAAACTTGTGTTCAGTTCACGATGGTAGAGTTGTGGTGTTGTAGGATTTTTACTTAGCCTTGCTGTGAAATGTCTCTGATACCACTTGAGTGGGAAGTTAAAAAGGATTCTTAGGTCAAAAAAGGGGAAAAAATCAAAATAATTTGCAACAATTAACCTATAGGATGCAATAAATCAACCGTATGCTCATACGAGCATTAAATTACAGTGCATCATCAACTCTCTCAACTTAAAACAATAGAACACAATGATCTCAAATGCAAAAGACAAGAATACCTTAACCTGTTATAAATTATAAAAACTATTAACATTCATTATATAAAAAGAAAACAATTCAAATAAGGGGCAATGAATGACTAAGGCTATTAAAATATAAACTATTGTAGCGACACTTATGTTTGTTAAAATCTCAATTAAAAAAAATCTAACATCATAGTTAATATGAAAAAGGTATAGGCAACACCAAACTAAACAAAGATAGCCACACTTACGTCACTATTCCGTATGACCTTTTGCTTCATGTCCAAAACGCAGAAAAAAAGAAAACATAAACAAGTGTAATGTTTTAAAAATGCTTACCTTTTGCAAAAATAGTAGCTAATACCACAATGCAAGCAATACAATATTTTGTTTATAGTGACAGCACTTGGGATAATCAGTTTACCTAACCTGTGTATCTTCAGCAATTTTGAATAACTATATGGCACTTATGATTCCAAGCATAATAAAAACAATTGTACACATTCGGGATTGTTTCAGAATTTCATGAGATTACATCTTCGAATTCTTATGTCTGGAAAACAAAAAAACACCATAGGCAAGTGAAATGTTCTAAAAAAGCATACCATTTGAAGAAAACAAGTCAAGATGGGTGTTAAGCCACATGATCCGAAGCATCACCATTGACTCCAGGTCTTTTGCTAGTGGAACCAACCCTTGATGAAGTGTTTGAAGCATTTGAGGGTGGGAAAGGAGTACAAGGTAATAGACTTGCAATGTTTGGAGTCATTTTTAACCAAACAATCTTCATTTCCTCCTCCACACATTCTTTGACCTCATCACACATCTTCTACGTCAATTCTTTCTTGAACTCCTCTTTCTCTCGCTGGAGTTCTGCTCTTAGCCTTTTTGTCTCATGCTGCAAATTTTCATCCAATTGATGATGCATGTACTCGATTTCTTCAACTATAATTTTGGTTGCAGAATCCTTCAACAATGACACATAGGGTCCTTTTCCCATGCACGTTACATGACCCTTTTTCTCTCTACCTATTGCAAACTTGAAGATCTCATTCTCGACTAAATCTGTGAGATGATCCTCTGACAATGTAGCTAAATCAGTTTGCAACTAGTTCTATAGCCAAAAATGTGTGATTTATTTTCATGGTCACTTTCAATACACATTTAGGAGTAACCTATGAAGCAAAACAAATTACGCGAAGACTTACTATCAGCCCTTCTATACTCTCATCAGTGTTCGAATTCTTGCTTTTCTTGTAGCCAGAAACATGTCAAATTGAGTTGACCCTTTCCCTTTTGAAGAGAGATTTGAATTAGTCACGAGTGAATAATCAGATATACTGCCAAATAGAATCAAGTGATTAAAATAATGAAACAACAACTGAAGGTACCTATTGTCAAATGATAGAACACGGGGTCTTCCTTGTTAAATAGGGGAATTGTTGATGTGCCTGATTATGAGAATTTTGTGTGGCATCTGACTATTAAAGTTTTCCAAATTAGTCGTGAATTAGAGGAACATAATGGTTAAATATTTATACTAATCCATAGAGTTGTGATCACTATAATTAAAAGGATTAAAGTCTAGAAAAAAGAAGAAGAAGAAGAAGTTAACCCTGACTTCTTCAAGCTTCTAGTAAGAACAAATTGCTTGCCTCTCCTTGGGATC
>JAOXNR010052339.1:0-16879 GCA_028571225.1 Parsonsia alboflavescens | reverse complement strand
GGGTTCGACCCTACTTGCCCTAACTACATTAGTTTTGGTAGATAGGTTTAATTTGTTCGTGTTACGACGCACGGTCAGAAGACTTGGGTGTATGCTCTCAAAGAAAAATCAGAAGTTTTTGGGGTGTTCAAATTGTGGAAAACCATGGTAGAAAAGGAAGCAGGCTGTCAAGTTAAATGTCTGAAGTCAGGCAATGGTGGTGAATACACAAAGAAGAAATTTGCTGAGTAGTTGAGTCAGCAAGGCATACGTGGGTTGAAGACTGTTCCTAGAACTCTTCAAGAGAATGGTGTCGCTGAGAGAATGAACAGGACCATTCTAGAATGTGCGAGATGCATGAGACCGCATGCGGGTCTCCCATTACACTTATGGGCTGCTACTGTTGATACAACTGTTTACCTTATCAACAGAAGCCCATCTAGTGCACTGGATGGAGAAATACCACAATAGAGATAGCCTGGAAAAGGGTCAATTATTCCTATCTTAAGGTTTTTGGTTGCATTGCATATGCTTTGATTGATAGGGAAGACAGGAAGAAGCTTGATGCTAAGATCCAAAAGTGCATCTTTATCCAATATGGTGGCGATGAGTATGGTTACAGACTTTGGGATTACGAAAAGTGATTCACAACCAAAATGTGGTATTCCATGAAGAAAAGATGTTCAAGGATCGTCAGACAAAGCATGGAGAAACCAAAGAATCAAAATATGTGGAGTTAGATACGATGCCCATGAAGAGGACTCCAGCAAATTAGAGTGCATCTGAAGAAGAGGTTCAAGATGAAACTATTATCAATGAGGAGCTAGTTCAAGAGGAACACAATGATTCAGAACAGACCAACAACTTTGAAGAAAATGTTTTGAGGAGGTCCACACGTGTGAGAAAGCAGAAAGAAATATTTGATCCATCATCAAATATTGTTCTGAGCTATGTCCTGCACACAGATTCAGGAGAACCGGAGACCTATGATGAGGCAAAGAAAGATACATCTTACTTGCAGTGGGAGCATGATATGAAAGACGAGATGAGCTCGTTACTTCAGAACAAGACCTGTGAGCTGACCAAGTTACCTACAAGAAAAAGGGCCTTACTAAACAAATGGGTGTACATGATAAAAAATGAAGCTGATGGGAGTATCAAACATAAGGCCAGACTTGTAGTCAAAGGTTTTTCTCAAAAGAAAGGGATTGACTACTCTGAGATTTTTTCACTAGTAGTGAAGATGACATCGATAAGAGTCTTGTGAGCATTGCTGCAGTGGTGGACCTTCATCTCGAGCAATTAGACATAAAAAAAACCTTTTTACATGGCAACTTAGATGAAGAACTGTACATGGCAAAACCTGAAGGTTTTGAGGTCAAAGGTAAGGAGCACATGGTATGTCGCTTGAAGAAAGGCTTGTATGGGTTGAAACAAGCTCCGCGACAATGGTACATGAAGTTTGATGGTTTCATGGAAGAAAAAGGATTTTCACACTGTGAGTCTGATCATTGTGTTTATCTTCGCAAGTATAGCGATGGTGATATTCTATATCTCTCTTTGTATGTGGATGACATTCTGGCGGCTAGTTCAAATATGAAGAGAATTGCTGAAGTGAAGAAGATGTTAGCATCACAGTTTGCTATGAAAGACTTGGGAGAGGCCAAGAATATCTTATGCATGAAAATCATCAATGACAGGAAAAACAAGAAGTTATGGCTGTCACAAGAAGACTATGTACACGGGGTGTTAAAGAGATTCAACATGGACAAGGCAAAACTGATTGTGAGTCCTCTAGCAAGTCACTTCAAACTTTCCAAGGACATGTGTCCGAGCACTCAAGCTTTGAAAGATGAGATGGCAGCAATTCTATACTCATCAGTAGTGGGAAGTTTGATGTATGCCATGGTGAGCACAAGACCAAACATTGCACAAACAGTGGGAGTAGTGAGTCGATCCTTGCAGAACCCAGGCAAAGAGCATTGGAATGCATTGAAATGGATATTGAGATATCTGGCAGGTACACCAAATTACTCTTTTTGCTATGGTAACACATCCCTAGAATTCGAAGGCTTTGTGGATGCAGATCACTCGGGTGATCGAGATAGTAGCAAGAGTACCACGGGATATGTCTTTACAGTTGCAGATATAGCAGTGAGTTGGGTATCTCAATTGCAGAAAGTGGTGGCTCTCTCAACGACAATAGCAAAGTATGTGGATCACAGAAGCTTCCAAGGAAATCATGTGGTTACAAGAGTACATGGAGGAGCAACATCGAAAGCAGCCAATCAGTCCATTGTGGAATTATAGTCAAAGTGCAATGCACTTTGCTAAGAACGCAGCGTATCACTCAAGGACGAGACATATCAAGAAGCGTTATCACTTCATCAGGTTAGCTTTGAAGGATAATGAGCTGAAGCTACAAAAGATTGATGGCTCAAAGAACCCTGCTGACATGTTGACCAAGGTAGTAGACAAAGAAAAACATGTTTTCTATACTACCACCATTGGTGTTACTCCATGCTAATTGATGAGGAGTATTGTAGAGGCACAAGTAAAGAAGACTGTTTTAAATTTGCTTGGTGCATCAGGTATATTTATCTTCAAGTGGGAGATTGTTGGCGGGTGAAGCCAAATATAATGCATAGAGGAATTTCGAGACAGCTGGATAGAGAGAGAATTTTGAGACAGGAGAGATTCCGAGACCGAAAGAGAGATTTCAAGATGGACGGAGAGATTCTGAGACGGAAGGAATTCGAGACAAGAAGAGAAAAAAAAGAAATTACAAGAGAGATATTTTGTTTTGATGTGATAGATAGAGTGAGAGACAGGAAAAGTGTAGAGTGAGAAAGGAGATGAAAAAGCCTAGTTTGATTTTTAGTGAGGGTTCTCACTCCTTTGTACTCTGAAGAAAATATCATTCTTGTATCCAAACTCTTCTACCTAGTGAAACTTTGTAGAGTGCCTCTACATGGAGACATAGCCCTGATTGGCTGATCTTCGAAGACTACTGTCATACTCCTTCTTTATTGCAGGATTTGAAGAAGGTCACACAGGGTAAGTTACCCTAACAGCTTTGTGGTTGTACACGGATCTCATCTCCGACTCAGACTCACACGAAAGCAGCAAGTATGCCCTATTGATTATGGGAGGGAGGCTGGGATGTAGCAATCATAGAAGGAGGGAATTGGGAGGGCAAAGGAAGACACAGAAGGGGAGAAGTCAGGTGAAGAACAAAAGATGTCAGGTTCGAAGAGCTCATTTTCGTGAGAATTCGTAGGGTGTGACAAGGAATTGGGAGGAATGGCGAGGAGACGGTCTGAGTAGGGTGGCTTTCCATGATGATGGCATTGGAATCCGCTGACGGAGGCTTTGCCGTTTGATTCCATTTTCAGATGTTTCTGCACGATATAGAATCAAATTTTTTGGCTGTTACTCAAAACAATCCCATCATTTGGCTGCTTTCACTAAACTTTTTTTATGATAAAAATGCCCCCATTAAATGGAATCATGTGCTTAGCACATGACATTCATGCATGATTTAAGTGCTAAAATGGTTTCAAGTATTTATTTGGTTATCCGTAAATTGTATAGATATTTAGTTGGTACAAATTAATTATTCGTTATTAGAATTTACTTTGATTTTAATTTCAGGTATGACTATGACGATTTTTCCTAAATTTAAATATTTTTTTAATGCTTTATTCTTTGATATTTTCATTTTTATCTACATGTTTTGAATATTTGAAAACTCAAGATTCATGTGTTATGTTGAAAGGACACGTATTTCTTCTTTTTATTTCTCCTGAAAACATTTGAGATAATTGGATGAAAAAATTTCCATTCACATTACTTTCTCTTATGATTTTAACCATATTATTAAAATCTAGAAAGCTAAAATGCTGAGGAAATTATTTTCACTGATATATTATAATAATAAAATTAATGACAGGTCATTTCAGACTTACACAGTAATTAGTAATTACATACTTAATCCAGAAATTATAACATGTAATTTTGTAATTATTTTTTTGCCTCAATTTTCTGGTTTTATTTTATTGCCCCAAAAAAAAAAAAAAGGTTATGAAAAATAAGGCCAACGTTCTTTTCAGTTCCACAGGTCCAATCCAAATTCAGCCCAACTCTTTCAGAAATTAAACTTCTTTGTTAAAGATCCAGCTAAATTTCACTGCACCCAGCTGCAGATTCTTGGCTCGCTCATCGGCTCTCTCCTGCACCTTCCTCATCCTAGGTGCTAGCCCACACACAAACTCCTGTGCACGCCTCGCTTCGGCCGTCAATCCTTCAACCTTCTCCAATCTCCACCGTTGAACAAAAGACTCGAGAATATCAGCATAATCCCCGGTGGTGTAAACCCCGAGTCGTTGGGCCACCACCGAGAAGTTCTCAAAGATATTCGGGTCCTGCCCGTCGTACATCAAATGAGCGGGCATTACGATCTTCTTTCTCATCATGTCACCAATAGCTGACATGGCTCCACTGGGGTCCACTTCCAGCAATTTCTCAACCGTCCGAGCGTATGCAGTCTCGTGACGCTTCTCGTCAGATGCAATGGTGCCGCATATCCTGGCAAGCACCAGATCCCCTCCCTCTTTTGCTAGCCTAGCCGTATTGCCATGTGACACAAATGTGGCACGCTCTTGGAATGATGTGTATACAAATCCTAAATATGGATCATTATATAATCCGGTGTCCTATCATAATTTTAAGAAAAAAAAAAAATTGGGATGAGAAGTATAAATAAATTTAATGGGTTCGAGATTAAATATCTTATTTTATATTTTGAAATTAAATGTTCATTTTTAAAGTTTATAGCACAAATTTAACCCAAAGATTATGGCTAAAAATCTTACCATGCCTGATCCAATCAAGTATTGGATAGTTCTCTCAATCATGGACATGTCAACTCTGCCGGAGAGGTAAAGATAAGTCTTGAGCAAATCGCCGTGGCGGTTTCTTCAGCAGTCCAAGCACGAGTCCAGGAAGCCCACGGGGAAGGACTTGTCCCGGTCAGATCCTTGACACCTTCAAATCTGTTCATCATGCTCTGATAAGTAGGCAATGCTTCCTCAGTAATCATGTCACCGACCAGCACCACCAGGAGCTCATCGGAAAGCTCTGCGGTAAGTTCACGCAGGGCCTGAACTTCCTCGATGAAGTCGTCGACTTTCTGAGCCGGGTTCGGGAGGAATTCGGTGGGTTGCCAAGACTTTTCCACGGGTTTGAGTAGCGGGAGGACATGTCGGGTCGCCCAGGACTCCAGTGACTTGAAGACTTCAATTTTTTCCTGTAGCATTAATGGAAGGGCACGGCTGGTGGTGGTTAGGTATGGTGATGCCACGGCGGAGATGGGGCGGCGGAATGGGGTGGATTGCGCTGGTTTTCTGTTGGGGTTGTGACCCGGAGAAGTGCATGCGGATGGCAAGGTTTGCATGGCTGAGACGTGAAGTAGGGAGTGGGTTTCCAATGGGGTGAGGGAAGGATGACAATGGAGAAGCTAAGTTACACGAAAGAAAGTAAAGCAATATTGTTGTGTGGTGCAAAATGTATATTTATAAGGAGTCATGGGAAAGTGTGCCCTCGTCATTTGAGATATATTACTATCATGCCATGAAGAGGGTCCATTGACAATTTTAATGTCAGGCTGAATGTAAAAAATAAAAATAAAAATACTTGTCTTTCTATTTTTCTAATTAGTTAAACTGTTAAATTGAAATTAGAATGTTAAAAATAATAAAGTAAATTTTTTTTTGAAATTGTATAAGTTAAAAGGGGGGGGGGGGGGGGAATTAAGGGGTTTTTCCAATAACAAAGTAAGAATTAATGTTAAGTTTTTTGCATTACTTAGATTACTTTATTTGGAACATGTTATAAAATGTACTAGTATACCTTATATAAAATGAATCAATATGTAATTAAACTTTTTGTTGATCAAGTAAATACATGTAGGTCATAGTACACATTATAGCATCATCCTATTTTATACTCACTTCATTCCTAAATAAGGGCATAATTATAATTATTAATGTAACCACTCAAATTGTATGTTTCTTTTAGTTTGACCATTCAACTTTCGAATATGTCAATTTAACCACTCAACTTCGCAAATTTACCATTATAACATTAAATTCTTTGAAAAATTTCGCAGTTAAATGATCAAATTGACAAAACTCATAGAATTAATGATTAAATTGTTAAATATAAAATGTTAAATGGTCAAATTTAACACATTTGAAAGTTGTGTTGTCAAAATTGGAGAAAACATACTATTCCAGTGGTCACACGGATGGTTCTACCTCCAAAATATGTATTGTTTAAGGTTTTGCTCAAAGGAATTCTTATTTTGGGGGGATTTTAAGTGCAAGTTGACTAAATTAGCCTTTCTCTTTCTTGATAATTGTTGTGTTTCAAGGTAACTTTAATATATGAGTATTAATTATCCTGGATTGTTTGAAAAGTCAAGGATGATATTGAAAAGTTCAACTAATAAATCCTAAATAAGTGTGAACACCAGATATTATGAAATTGACTTCTTTTTTCCCTTCTTAAAACAACATTTATTTAAGAATAGAGGAAGTATAAATATATGTCCAAAAAATGCTATGGTTGGACCTTGTATTTATTCATATGGTCATTGCATTATTTAGCTTTGTGTGAATACACGAGAGCCCCCGGCTTTGGTGCATACCATAACATTCATGTATATGTTAATATATGCTATGAAGTGTACCGTTAAGTTTCTAACATTTAAGTTTAAGTCAATTATCTTTTTTCATTTAAAAAAAACAAAATCTTCATTTAAAAAAATTATTTTTTTGTAAATATATTTTACATACTAAACCTTGGGGTACTTGATAATTTTTTTTAGAGGACACTTAACCGTTAAATTTGACTGTTAAAGATTTAATTGTGTACTCCATATCATATATATAGGCTATAATGGGCAACGGAACTCAAACTATATTGTGCTCCTATTAGGTCTCTGATGGTAAACTGACGGTTAATTATCTTTAGAAAAAATAAAATACATTTGATCATGTACCCATAGAGTTTTGTTTATTTATTTAGGATTTAGTTTATAAAATATATCTAAAAAAATAAAATTTTTTGAAAGAATTTATTTTTTTCTTTAGAAATTAGAGTGTGCTCCCATTGACCGGAGAGTTAATAGGAGCATACTATAATTTGAACTCTGGTGCCCATTATAGCATTTCCCTATATATATAGAGAGAGAGGGAGGGAGAGACAAAGTGAGAGTGAGAGTGAGAGAGAGAGAGGAGCGTTATAATGGACAATCTCAAATTATGATGGGTTTTGTTAAGTTTTTTAACAATCAACGATTAAGTCAACTATCTTTTTTTTAAAAGAAAAAATAAATTAATCTAAAAAAAAATTAATTTTTGCAGACATATTTTATAAACTAAATCTTAGAGATACTTGTTTAATTTTTTATTTTAATTTATCTAAAAAATAAAGAGAGTTGACATAATAGTTAACCGTTAGAAACTTAATAGGAACACTCCATACTTTGACCTCTGTTGCCCACTATAGGAATTCTATAGTGGTATTGCGAGCAAATGTTAAAAACTTTAACGGACTTAATTCTTCTTTAAAAAAGATTCTTTTATAGAAAAATTAATGTAACTTCCTCACCCTAAAAATAAACTCTTACTTTTTTAAGAAAAAACACTTCAGGGAAATTAAACTTGTTTGTTTGGGATTTTGAAAAAAAGCATAAGTAGAAAAAAAAAAGTGTTTATACTTTAAACTTAAAAAAGTACCTTGTTTTTTAAGCACATTTGAGTCTCTCATCTTTTTGCTACTTCCTCTTCGCTCCGTTTTTTCTTTTTTTCTTCGTTTTCCTTTCTACTGTTTTTATTAGTTCTTTTTTTCTTCTTCTTTTTTCATTTTCTTTCCTTCATTTTTTTTTTTTTGTTCTACTTTTTTTCCTTTTGTTTTTATCATTTCTTTCTTTGTCCTTCTTTTTTTCCACCCTGCCATCCTCACCCAGTACCCTCCCCCCAACCCCCTGTCTTCTAGAGTTTCTTTCTTCTTTTTTTTTTTCTTCTTCATTGAGATGTTTTTTTCTTCCCATTTTGAAAATTCACTAAAATATATATATATTAATTTCATCAAAAGAAAATTATTAATTAAATTTAAAATTTGAAATAAATCATTAAATTTCTCATCCGATTTTATCTAATTATTTATTTATGTGGAAAAAGGCCTGCAACAATAATTTTTGACGGATTAAAATCAGTCAAAAAGAGATGCAAGAATCATGTCCTTAAAAAATTATATTTATAAAATAATGAATTCTTGGTCCATCATATTTCGTCAAAGAATCCGACAAAAATTTCCATCTAAAAAACCTATTTGTTACTTGGTCCAAAGTGACGACAATTTCCATCAAAAAATCCATCAAGACGTTACTATTTTTGACAGATTTGACTATTTGCTGATGGAAATTTTCCATTAGAAGATGGCTAAATTCTAGTATTGTGTGTTTGTTTTCCTAGCAATCAAAAACCTCTAGAAATGGAATAAAAAACTGTCAGAAAACTTTTCTGGCAATTCTATCGGCAGTTCCAGAAAACTATAGGAAAAGTCCCTCTTGGCGATCAAAATGGCAGCACAATTTGAACTGCCAAAAATGGCATTTTCTTTTAGTTAAAACTGCCAGAAATGTTTGATTTCAACTATCAGAAAATACCTCATGCCTTATAGTGAAATCCCCAACAAGATTACAAAAAAAGAAGATAAGAAGATGGGACCATTGAAGAATGACAAACTTAAATGCCCAAAAAGTATATACATAAAAATAATAGAAATAAAGAAATATTATCACGTGTGAAGTGATTAAATTCAACCCGTTTCTAATTAAGCTTTTGAAAAATGTGAAAATCTATCATCGTAGCAGAGCATGGGACATAAGGTGTTCGACTCTCGACTTTCATGATGCCCATTTTATCCTTCTCATAAATGTAAGTCCATTTTGATTTCCCAAAAAATCAAGGAGTCCTTTTGACTTTCAAATGGGATGTCAATATATATAGAGAGTAAAGCTAGTGCTACAGAGCATATCTTATGAAATGCACTTGTTAAGTTTTTAATAGTCAAAATTAACAGTCAATTATATTTTTTTTAAAAAATTGTCTATAAAAAATTATTTTTTGTAAATATATTTTATAAACTAAATCCTAAATGGGTAAACTAGCTAAACCCTAGGGATACTTAATCAAATTTTGTTTTATTATTTTTATTTTTTTTAAAGTTAACCATTAGATACTTAACATGAGCAATCTATAAGGTGTGTTCCATAACACTCCATAGCATTTTTATATGTAGATATATACATATATATATATGTGTGTGTAACGGGTTTATAATAAAATTTTGTATTAAAAACATATTTATTTTTAACAATAAGCCATTCAATTTTGAACAAAGAGAGTATATACATTTTATGTCTTCAATACTTTTACTACTTTTTTCATGCCTTGAACAATATACAGTACTTCCTTTCATTTTCCTATCAATGCAATACCTCCACATTGTGCTTATAAATTTAGAAGGGTATTGGTGGGATTCAAACTCGAAACTTATGATCCACGTACTTGTCACTCCACTCACTGGATATATTCAGACATTGTTCTACGTACTTAATTACTTTACTCCTTCTAGACAACCATATTCTATATTATACAAAATGCCATATTCCTCCAAGTATTGCTGGAAAATGCCTAAGAAAACTAAAGAGAGCCCACATCAATCATAGAACATTCAGACTTCAAAAAGACACATGATGAAGGTAGAGGGGAACGACTGTTAAGTAATACTTCCTCGTCACTATTTACAAGTTATGAACTAATTTTTCTTATCACTAAATATCAGTCATTATTATTAATTTATTAGGTATTTTAATGATTTTTTACTATAATACCCTTAATTCTTTATTTTTTCCTAATTAATATTATTAGTTTAATTAGAATCATAAATATAAATATATTTTTTTTAAAAAAAATATTATCTTAATTTTGATAAAAATAGTGATCAAAAGTGTAAGAGAAGATGGTAATAAACCCTAATGATGAGAAAGTCAACACGTGAGGATTGACAATATAGTGATATAACATACACATTACAGATTTCAAACAACCTTAGATACTAACCTTGTTGTCTCCCAAGTTGGATGATTCTCAATCCTAAATGTCATTCTCAGGCTAAGTTAATAAGACTTAATGATTGATATGGTTAACATATAATCAATTTCATGTGAATACATACAGTATATTTTATAACATTTCTATATACAATAATGTTATGGAGTGTTACGGAGTACACACACTCTATAGAGTACGTCAGTTAAATTTATCACAGTTAGTTATTAAAAAAAGATAAATTTTTCTATAAAAAAATTTGAAAATATTTTTTTATAAATTAAATCATAAAAGGATAAACTAAATCTCAGGAGTACTAGATTATATTATATTACATAAATATATATATATATATATATATATTTTAAAAGGATAGTTGACCGTTAACTTTAACTGTTAGAAATTTAATTACCGATGCGAGTGCACCGACGATGGTGTGTCAACTCAATCTTATATATTTTGCCGCGGATCGGTACACATCCCTGGCTGATGATGTGTCAATTCAAATTGTACGTTTAGTTCCAGAGATTTGCGACTTTATATATGATAAGATCTTCTCAATCGGCATTAGTTTATTGCTTATTCTGATATTGATTGAGATGGATGATTGTTCCTCTCCCTCTCTATTTCTTCAGGAGACCATACGGTTGATATTGTAGGGTGCGAAATGCACATGCAATTAGTTGCGAATGTGTTTCCTCTTGTATTGTATATACAAATTACATGCTATTATATTTGAAATTGAATATCTTATTTTAATTTATGCACGCTTTTTTGAGAGAAAAAGGATTGACAATGTCAATTTTCTTATAATGTATATTTTGACTTTTGTGTGTAAGCAACCTAATAAGCCTCCTAAAACAAATGTCAATCTCCTAAATAACAGGAACAAGCAGAGGATTAGAATACTAAATTCAATGTCAAGTCTTAAGTAGTAGTTTAGTGGTAATTAAGTCATAGTATTCGGGACTGAAAGATTTTACTATCCATCAGGATTATGTCAAATTGAGAGTTTATGAAGACATGATCAAGAAAGGTTTAGGAAGTTGGTGACCTGAGGTTAGAGGAGCTGGTGGCGATCGGTGATGGTTATGGGTAAACCACAGTAAAGCAAAAAGGATATGATAGGTTAAATCCACAGGTTTCTTCATTGATTCTTCTAATGAATTCATAAAATACCAATGTCAAAGAAAGAAATTAATGCACTTATGATTGACAAACTTGGAATGAAACTGAAATTTGGTGGTCTGCTTGGAAACGGTACGCTGATTTAGATGGTTTGAAATCGTTTAGATGGTTTTTCATACTTTAAAGTTTTTAGGCAGTTTTTTTATTTTAATGGCAGTTTTGTATTTTACATTTCCTAAACATACTTTGTTATTTTATTTATTTTGATAATCATATTAAAGAACGATTTGTTCCTCTATCAAATTCCAATTCCTATTTAATCAGTTTTCTATTGCGTTTCACTATCAGAACTGTTTTTTTTATTCAGTAAGATATACAACTAGAAAGTTATAGAGCTAATTTGCCTTTGCTATTCCAACCACCAGGAAAGACATAAATGGGTGAGAGTAACGATGAATATCCAGAAAAAAGGACAGAGATTTAATTATGCATTTCCACACTTTGTCGGCAAGTAAGGTAATTGATGCTAGGCAATTAATTTTAACTGTAAGCTCTGCACCTATTTATGACTTAATAACTCGAACCCATTGTGAATTAATGGATCATGTCATTAAACCCAAAAATGTCACATCTGTATAGTGTTGAAAATTAGAAAAACAGAGAGAGAAGTGTAGGAAGATTTTCTTTTAATTTCTCACTTGTTTGTCAACATGTTCTTTTAATTAATTAGTATTACGTAAAATTCAATAAACTAAAAGAATAAAGGAATTTTAAAAAAGAAAATCTGGAAGGACATTTTGTTCATGAAAGAGATAAGAATTAAATTCAACATAGAACCTAAAATTTATATCATGAACTTTGAAAAACTAGAAGAAATAAAAAAAATAAATGGTAAGAAGTTAAACTTTGTGCAATCTCAACAACGAATATGTAAACTCAGCCTCGAAAACTCTTTATAAGGGATAAAATAATTAATGATAAGGTATTTACCAGTTAATCAGGCTGATCAAATCATGAACTCAATTCTTTTGATAGTTCGCATGTTTATTTCGTTCGTTCATCCATTATGAAAATTAAAAGAAGAAAGAAGAAAGAAAGAAATTGTGAATGTATTAGATTAGGTGGTTTGGACCAGGTGAAATGATCGATTTAGCATATTAAACTAAATAATAAAAAATCATAAAAATTTAAACAAAAATTGGTAGAAGATCAAAAGTACAAGTGATAAAATGTTTGAAAAATAATTTCCTTTTTAAAAATAATTAAATAAATTTATGACTATTCTATCTCAAAAACAAAATTAACAATGGAACGGCCGTGTCTCACTTATTCTATTCCGGCACAGTAGTCATTACTCCTTTAAATTCATGAAAAAGAACTAATTCATAGATATGAATTTTGGATTTAAAACAAAGTTAAAATATGCCAAAAATAGAATACTTTTTAAAATGAAATTAATTCAGACAAATGACATTCATAAATTATCATTTCAAGAGGGGAGAGAAGAGAGAGACTGGTCATAATACCATTCGAATGATTAAATAAATTCTTCAAATAAGAAGGTAAAAAACTCATGATAATGCTAACCTTTTGAAAATTCAAATCTTGCTCTTGTTCCTCGTTAACTTTAAAATCATTGTATCCCTTATTGGACATCTCATTGGGTGGAGTAATGAGTGTGGTCCTCAATTCGAATACCTTCAACATTTTCTTCATCAAGGCTAAAGTATGCAACAAGATCGAGTCGAACTTACAACTTGCGTCATATAGGTTTCACCTTTGAACCACTTGACCACATCCTTTGGTGTAGGTAGCACACTATTCGTTTTATTAATTTAATTTGTGATAGAAGTAAAATGTAAATTACTAAGTTTAAAAGAACATATTAGTATGTAAAATTTTTAAGAAAAGAAAATTCTATTTTAAAAATGTTTACATTCAAATCTAAACAAAACAAAAATACTAAATATTCGTGACTTCTAGAGCAAAATTTGCAACTAGATATACCATATATAAAAATATTAAAATCACTCCAAAAATCATTGCAGACCATTAAATTAAATGCACATTTAGGAGTTTCTTCGGGACAACCTAATGGGTGGAATGACAATCGTGCAGACATAGATTTTGAGTTCGATTCTCATCAACATCCTCCTAAACAAGCAGAATATCAAGATGGATGTAAACTCATTCGAACGTTGCTAAATGAAAAAAAAAAGGCACATTTAGGGAAAAGAAAAAGATCATTAAATGCTCATGACCCATGAAATCTGTAAATGATGGTACGGCATTTGGCAATTTTAGATAATACTATACTCCACCCTTTTAGAATATATATAGACGTGGTCACAAATCCAAAACTCCCCCATCTATTTTTATTTTCCTATCAATATTCTGAACTTTTCCCCCCTGTTCTTTCTCCTTTTAGGGTTTTTTGGTTTCGGTCGAGTAGAATCACTCCTTCAAACATTGTTTCGTGATTTGTATTTCAGTTGTAATTAAAAATGGGGAAAACACCTTGCTGTGAGACAGATGGTTTGAAGAAAGGACCATGGACACCTGAGGAAGACAAGAAGCTTTTGAATCACATTGAAAAACATGGTCATGGAAGCTGGCGCTCTCTCCCTGCAAAAGCTGGTGAATATATAGCTTTCTGTTTATAGTAATCCTGTTTATAAATGGAAAATTGTTTTGTAATCTTTTCCTTATTAATGTCATCTTGATCAGGGATTCCGAGGTGTGGGAAGAGCTGTAGACTTAGGTGGAGAAATTATCTGAGACCCGACATCAAGAGAGGGAAATTCAGTTGGCAAGAGGAGCAAACCATTATCCAGCTCCATGCATTTCTTGGAAATAGGTACGAGTACGACAATATATATTGATAAAAATTAAAAATGAAATCATCATGCATGATTAATACTTCTTGGAAATAGTTTTTTTTTTTTTTTTTTTACTGTCTGAAAGGCTCTTTTCCGGTCGATCTCATAGGTAATAATGCTAAACATGCATGTGTACAGATGGTCAGCCATTGCAACGCTGCTGCCGAAGAGAACTGACAATGATATAAAGAATTACTGGAACACACATTTAAAGAAGAGACTAACCAAGATGGGAATCGATCCCGTGACTCACAGGCAAAAGACCGACATCGCCCCTCTTGGCTCTTCCCAATCCAAAGACATTGCAAATCTTAACCACATTGCTCAGTGGGAGAGTGCGAGAATTGAAGCCGAAGCTAGACTCGTTAGGAACTCCTCCAAGTCTTCGTCAAATTTCAAGCAGCTGCCGATAACACCCCCGTGTCTCGATATATTAAAAACTGCACGTCAAGGGGCTATGTGGAGAAATCACCATAATAATAGTAATTATGATCAGTTCCTTAACTCTTACGTTGGAAACCTTGATCATCACTATCAATTCTCGGATAATAACTTGTTCACAGACGAAAAGATGGAAGGGATGCTCTCCCATGACGTTGGATCATTTCCGGTCGGTGTTCCTGACGACGTTGGGGTTCCGAGCTCTTTGGAGGGCTTTTCAGGGAATCTAATTTGGGAAGATGCTGAATTCTTCAACGTAACTAGCGGACTCTACCTAGATAATCTTAGTAGCCTCTGCAGTGGTAATATTCTTGAACAAAACAAGCAGGATTGAAACCCAACAATACTTTTAACCAATTTCAGTCTTCCTTAGCTCGGTAAGGAGCTTGAAACCAAGAGGCCTCAGGGTTAGAGTTATTTGAAAAATTCCTTTGCGATCAAGTTCAAATGAATGTTGTAATATTTATTTAATTACATTTTCTTGATAATTACACTTTGGTTCATTTTCAAATTTTCCTACTATTAATAGAAAAAACCATCTATTATTACGCGATATATGCAGATGTCACTTACTGTTAATTAATATATGTACCACTTAGACAAAAAGGGGATAAGAAAAATGTTGTACCTTCAACAACCCGTTGGATTTCTCCACAAGTTCACTAACACAAACATTTGAAATTCTACCACATGCATTTTAATTTCGTACTTCAGCTCAACATCGAGGTTCCCTATGTAGAGACCGATCTTTTTTTTAAAAGGGATTAATTCAGGGTTCAATTATCTTGATTAACACATCCATGTATATATAAATACTTCCTTAGTTACTATTTATATGTTATCGACAGTGTCAACCCTTCTAGCTAAGTGGTAATTAAGTAGTAATACTTGAGAATTACAATTAATGATAAGGAAAGTGAGTTCAAATAACTTATATTCCATTCTTCACTAAATATGAGTCATTTTAACTAGTTTTTTTTTCCCATTAATTATAGATCATTGTTGTTCGTTAATTAGTTTTTTTAAGGTTTTTTTTTTATACTATCCCTCTAAAGATATATAGTGAAATGGTGTTCAAATTTTTGAATGGATCATTGGAAGACATTTTAGGAAGAAAAAGTTATCTTAATTATTACAAATTGATGACTAGTGACTTATATTTAGTGATGGACAAAGTAAATAGTGTCAATATTATTAATTGACTAATATGGCCTTGTGGTTGCCAGGTAGAGTTTTTTTTTTTTTTGAAAAATAAAATAAAATGAAATATTTATTTTTAAATAAAAAGAATGTAACTATATATAGTCGTGACAAGTACTTTTCTTCTTTGTTTCCATAATACAAAAATAGGTTTATTGTTTTAATAATTATCAATTAATTATTGGCATGCATTTCATTAATCATGTCACTAGTAGTATGTATAGTGGTAGTAAGATTTAGTCAATGGAGTCTGAGCAAATCATTACTAGTTTCTAATTATATAAAGTGACAATGCATTCCAATCATATTTCAGTTGGCAAATTATATTCCTGAATGCAAGATTTAAAAACATCATTGCCTGTACATGGTAATCCATTATTGACTGTTTCTTCAGACCGGCAGTACTTTTGTTTAAGGAAGAATTTCCAAGACGGCCGTTTTCTGGCATTCTCAAAAGTCGAGTATATCCAATCATGGAATCTCCTACGGGAGGAAAGTAAAATTTGCAGCTTTCAATTCATGACTTTTTTTTCTCTCTTCTCCTTAAGCATTACACCAAATATCATTTTTAGCTGATGGCAATTATTTAATGAAATTGTGTCTACATTAATCTTTAATATATATATAAATAAGGATGAAGACTAAATTAAGGAGGACGGTGATTGAATTTATACTTGGAACCTTTAATCTCCAACCCTACCCCTCCACTCACTGGACTATTCCCAAAAGAACGACAATGAGTTTTCCAACCACCAGCAAAAGTTAGTTTTTTACCGTTCATTACGAAAATATAAACAAATATATTGGTATTAAATAGCAAGATATGTAGCTAATTTAAGTGCAGGGAAAAAGGAAATTTATTACACTTTGGGACGTCATATGGTGAAGATCACTGTAACCCTGCCAACATAGTGGCATAGTGGCCACGCTAGAGTTCAATATCCTGCAGGGGTGGCACAGATAGCGACTCTCCCGTCCGATCCAATTAGAAATCATGACTAGCTTATTTTTAATAAAAATGTCACCAAGTTATATATATAAATATATATATATATATATATATATATATAT
>JAOXNR010052338.1:0-16880 GCA_028571225.1 Parsonsia alboflavescens | reverse complement strand
AACCGGACCGGTCAACTGGCCGGTTCCCGGTTTGACCGGTTGGACCGGCCGGTCCGGTCCGGTCCACAAAACATTGCCTAAAACAATAAAATCGTTACTGGGATCGTGCTCCCCTGCTAATTACTCCGCCGTTTAAAGGATGTTTTTTAAAAAATTTTCTGTTAATGAATTTTTTTTTTCATGGATAATATGATTTTTCATTATTATATTCTCTCGTCTTTCTTATTGATGATTAATTATTGAAAATTATAGAATAATAAATAAATTTTGAAAGAAGTAAAAAGAAAATTAATAAGAAGGATTATATTTTTAACTTTAAATATATAAACAATAATGATTTACCCCCTCCTAAAATGAAAGTCATATTCATCGGTCCACATTTATTGTGTTCAAATTATCATATTCAATAGTGCTTAAAATTAAACTTTTGCTCAATGGTTGCAAATCATAATGACTAAAGTGTGTAGGGCATTCGATTCAAACTCTATTTGATCTCTCATATTTTTGTTAAATTATAATTTGATCTTATATATATTTTTTTCATGATTTTGATCCTCAATATTAAATATTTGATTACTCACTTTTTCCTTTTTCAAGAGTGAAAGGTAAAATCGTCTATTTAGTCTTATAACTTTTATTTCTTGGTCACACAAGTCTAAATCTTTTTTTTTTTTTTTGGTCATTTTGGATCTTCTAACTTTTTATGAGGTGACTTCTAAGTTTTTTTCATTCAAAAAGTACATTTTCCAATAGTTTTTACCAAAAAATTATTTTTATTTTAAAATATCAGGGTCATTTTCGATATTTTACTACTCTTCAATAGTTTTTTAAAGCAAAATCCCCAATTTAGTCCTTACAACATTATTTCTTGGTTATGAGGGTAAAAATCTTTTTTTTTTTTTGGCATTGGGACTCCTTTAACTTTTTACACGTACCTTCTAGGTCTTTTTAAAGAATATAAATGAACCAAGCTCGAGCATAGTCGATTCGGGCTCTGCTCGCTTGTTTACACCCTTATACAGATCTATCTCATAACATAAGTTATTTGTGTTGTTTTAAATGAATTAGAAATTAGAAATTTTATGTTTAAAATACCTGTTATATTTTATTTATAATTATAATTGTATTCTTTTACAATAAATATTAGAGAGGAAGATTGGCATTTTATTTTCGTCACCTTTTTTGTTTTCACAAGTCTAGTTTATAGTCATTTCTTTTAAAAAGGTTTTTTGATCCTCTCACATTTTTTTTTTTTTGTTAACTTTAGTCCATATCGATTTATTTTACATTTTTTGATACTTAAGCTTAAAAATATGTTTTTAAGATTTTTTTTTCTTTTTTAAGTTCAAGAGGGATAAATTTGGAAATTCAATTTTTATCAAACTCAGATTCAAACCCTTCCTTATTAAACCCGTATTGATATTTATCAATTCCCACCAATTCGTTCTCAAGAACACAAATCAAACACCATAACTCAACAAAATGAAATCAGCAATTTCATGTATCCAACTCCACTTCCTCACCATGAAAAGATTCAAAACTACTAAAAATTGAAGACTCCATCGTGGGATGAATCAATTGCTCATACTTCTTCTCACGAAACCTGTAAAATCACAGGTTGGATTCTCCGTAAGAATTTCCATAGGATTGCAAGAAACATGTTGAACTAGTTGTTTCAGACAACCCTCCCTACGAAAACTAGAGTCGTTTCCATTGCACAATGCCATATAAATCCATAATCATCCAAATCAGGCCCCTTTAACTTCCATTCCTTTATTCAAATTTTCATTGGTATTTCTCAATTTTTAAGAAAAATTTGAATAAAATACTAGATTTTGATCTAATTTCATGCTTGAGAATAAAACCTGATCATCTTTAAGCTCAGTATTAGAAATTAATTGATTTACCATAATCCTAAAGGTTCCAAGCTTGTTCGGACTCTTTGGCACTTGAAATTCCAAAAGCGAGACAATAGGGAATCTCAAAATTCTCAAAGGAATTCTCTTGAAATTCTTGTATATATTGTTAAAATTAGTCAACTTTTGAATATTAAACATCAAGGCCTTTGTAGTAGACTCTTGAGCGTAATGATCAATTTTGGGGAAATGGGAAATCTGTGAATTCGACTATGAAGCTTCAAAGGATGAAATATCTACAAATGCAGAAGAGATTAATGTCACAAAGGTCCTTCTCTAATATTGAAGATCACCACTAATCTCATCTGGTATGGAAAATTCAATCCATCGTAGGGAGCTGTCATATCCAATTTTGTTATCCAGCTATCATCTTCCCGACTCAAATCCAACCCTAGATACTTCAACTTTTTAATTATTAATAAACTCTTCAGCAGAGTTTAGAAGAAAGAAGACATCGACATCCGAGGGTGAGGAAGCGGTGGTGGATAGTCGTCATTTGCGACAGGAAGCTCTTGAATCCTTGGTCTTGAAAGAAAGACTGAATTTCTAGAACATTTTAGAGATTTGAGGGATTTGGAATCTTATGGCCTTACTATCCTTAAATTTCTCAATAGCCAAATACACATTTGGTGTGTTGGATATGCTTGTTCCTGAGATGAAAATTGATAAAAATCGGTACAAGTTTGATACAAATCGGTTTGAATCTGGGTTGACCCAGATCCAAATCAAATTATAAAAATTGAATTTCCAAATTTACCCCTTTTCAACTTGTAAAAAAACTCTTAAAACAAGTTTTCTTCTCATTTAGACTAATGATGTAAAAGAAAAAAAAGGTTGAGTGATTAAAAAAGTAAAACAAATTGATATGGAACCAAGTTACCAAAAAATATATATTTTGATAGAGGATCAAAAAAACCGAAAAAATTGGTTGTGGACCAAACTTATAAAATCAAAAAAGGTGGGAGACCAAAAGTATCAATCTTTCATATTAGAGAGTATTTGATAAAAGACAAAATTTATATGATAGAGTTAAATGGGTAATAAGTAGTACAAATTACAATTTGATTAATAGTACAAAAAATATGACTTGGTAAAAAGGATACTTGAATATAAGCCCTAAATCTGGATTAGGATGTCGTTTAGGTGCACCAGCTATACAGGCATATCACGTTCAGTTGTTCAATACTTGGTGAGACAAATTAAGGAAATGCCCCCAATATTTTTGCGAACAGTAAAATATCAAAAATGTCCTCAATATTTTAAAAAATATATATTTTTTATAAAAATGATTGAAAATTGTACTTTTTTTTGTGAAAATTATCTAAAAGGTTACCCGTAAAAGGTTAAAGGAGCCTGAATGGCAAAAAAAGAAAAAGATTTGGACATGTATGACCAAGAAATAATTATTATAGGACTAAATTGAGGACTTCGCCATAAAAAAATTGTGGTGAACAGTAAAATATAATTTTTTTGACAAAAATATCTGAAAATATACTTTTCCGGTGAAAACCGTCCTAGATGGTCACTCTGTAAAAAGTTAGAAGATCCCCAATGGCAATAAAATAAATAAAAATAAAAATTTGGACTTGGGCGACCTAAAAATAAAAGTTATGAGACTAAATAGGTAATTTCATCAAATTGAAAATATCTTGAAAATTTATTTGGATAGTACCTTTTAACTCATTTTTTCAAAATTTTTGAGATTCAACCCAAATCAGAACACTCAACCACCCAATTTTGTGGTTCATCCACGATACACTTATAATCTGACCTATTCTTTTTTCTCCCAAAAAATTCACTTTTTACTTTGTACTTGTAAAAAATGCTAATTTCGTTTACCTTCCTCTACCGCCATCTCTGCTAGCATAGAAAAATTTTGCAACTTTCTTGCACTTCAAATGAACGAGCATGTAGAACATAATTCTACAAGTGCTGCAATACGTTCAGATGAAATCGCTTTTGCAACAACCAAATATTTCTTCTTTCTCTTCTTCTTTTAGTCTTTCTTCCAACTTCTTTTCCCCACAACAACAACCATCTTTCCTTCCTCTCTCGTCATCTCACCACCCTCCATTTTCTCCATTTCATATGAAAAGTTTTAAGGCAAAAGGACAAATGTAAGAATACATTTTCATTATGGATTAAACTTTTGGTAGAAATATTTTTAAATAATTAGGATATTTATATAATTTTTTAGAGTATGTGTTTTTTTTTTTTTAAGAAATAAATCATCTGTCTATCCAAATGCAATTTTAAATTTTAAAATTAAAAAAAGAAATCAATCTTGGAAAGTGAAAATTTGAACTTTCTAAATATCTCATATAGGTAACTGTTTTGATCCAACTTATCATTTTCTATCAAAATACATAGTTGAATTTGTCATGTGACTGGCACAGGACAAATTTAAAGGGACAAATATGTTAAAACCAATTTTCTCACTCAAACAACAATCGAGACAAATTATTTTATAAACTTCATGTTAATTTATTTTCATCCATAAATCCCCAGGCAATCAAATTTTCTAAGCAAGAAGGGAGAGTCAACATATTTTTCCCTTTAAACATGTTTAGCGTCGGTCACATGAAGTTTATCAGTGTGAGTTATCAAAAATTGATGGATTGGATCAAAATAATTACTCATGATATATGGAGGGACTATTAATGATTAAAAAACATACGAGATCAAATTATAATTTAGCTCACAATTGAGGTATCAAATGAGCTAACGAGCTGTTTAATCCGATGGAATAGCTATTCCATTCCATTCTAATTCCTAGGAATTGGTATTCCCTTGTTTGGTTGAGTCAAATACATCAAAATTTTATTTCTTGAGAATTGTAATTCCTTAAAAAAATCTGGATTACTCATTCCCTATTAAAACATGAGAATATCAATTTCTAATCAATAAGGAATCGGAAAGAATTGGTATATTAAGAAAAATGCCCTTATCACTTACGTTCTCTCTCCTTTTTGGTCTATCCTTTTGCCGCTCAACTTTCGTTGAAGTACTCAACTTTCTTCACAAATCACGGTTCCCCGGTACAAGAGAACTTTTTATTTATAAATAATTTTTTTTATTCTTTATGATACTCCATCAGTCACTAAATATAAGACATTAGACATCGTTTTACAAAAATTAAGATAACTTTTTTTTTACCTAAAATGTTCTTCAATCACCTTTTCAAAAATGTGAATACTATTTCATGAGTATATCATCAGGGATAATAGAAAAAACATTTTCAAATAACTAATTAATTGTTAATAATAACTTATAATTAATAACAATAAAAATTAGTTGGAATGACTTATATTTAGTGACGGAGGGAACATATTTCTTCTTCTTTCTATTATCTAGTTATTTCTTCTTTTTTTTTTATGTCTCTATATAAAGGAATTTTCTGATTGCATTTTTAATTTTTTGAATTAAAAAAATACATATTTTAAAACTTTTGATCTAGATTAAAAATTATATAAACTAAATAATACAATAAAATAAATATACTTAAGGTAATAAAAGTCTTTCAATTTTAATCAGGCAAAAGATTTACGATAATCTTATACTTTCTAAAAGTTCTAGTTTTGCCCATAATTTGTACACAATAGATAGGATTTAATTATTTTTATTTTATTTTTCTATTAGTATTTTAGTAATAATTTGAGAATCCTTTTAAAATTAAAATTAGGAAATAAGGAGACTAAGACATTTTATAAATAGTCTTTCTTTAGATAATTTTCATAAGCTCTCAATCTCAAGGCTTAAGGATTACATCCCTAACCAAAATTTTATTAATTTTTTTTGAATAAAAATATACAAAAGCCCTCAAACTTTTAAATTTGTTTGTCATGACCTCAAACTTTCAAAACGTATACAATATGTAATTTCGTTTAACCCTGTCCGTTAGATTCAACTTAATTCATTTACGAAGCATTTGTTTGACCAACTTTTGCCCATATATTTTATTATTATTCAATTTCTATCCCTGGACTTTATTATTGTTTAACTTTTACCCCTATTAAATATATTGTCTATGTATAATGCATAATATGTTCAACTTGAGGTTATGACATTAACATGGATTTGTCAAGGCAAAACTTGGACTTCATTAACTCGTTCTGGATCCATTATTAAAATTTTCGTCACAACTTATTGCATTATACATTATCAAATATGAAAAGAAAAGAAAAGAAAAGGAGAATATCAAAATAGATCCAGAAAAATCTATTTCTTCAGTTTTCAACCCTAACTCCAAACTATTCAAACTCTTGTTCCTTCTTGAAACTTTCTAACAATTTGTCTAATTTCTTTATTATTATAGGCCAAAGACAACCCGGAACTGGTGTACTTTATTAATTCAGCATTTTTTTTTTTTTTTGGTTTTATAATTTAATTATTTATTTTTCGCAGATACTGGTGCAATGAGAAGAGCCATGATCTTCATCAAAGAAGGATTCGTAATCAAGGAATTGTAGTTGGAAAGTCACTGTCGGAGTCGCTTCAGCTGGTTTTCTTTGTGCCTGAATTCCTTCTCTCGCCCTAACGATTGGGGTCCTAAAAATGCTCGAAATCTCCTAGATGGCCAGTAATGCAAGGTCGCCTAGAGAGGCCAAGAAAATCTTGGAGAAGTTCTGGAATGATTCCGAAGAAACTTGAACTCGTATTCTTGACATTAAGCTCAATTGCATGATTTGATTTTATGAATTGAATGACATCTGAAGCTAATGGGAGGGTACTTTATTAATAATACCGAAAATTAGAGGAAAATTTACATATTATCTTTCTTTTGTGGTGTAATCTGTTTACAGAAGTGTTTTTTTTTTTTTTCCTTCCAGTTCTCATGTTTGAATTTGTTTTGGTTTTCCGATGACGGTGATGATGATTATCATGATCTTTTTTTTCTTATTCATTTTTCTGATATATGACATGGCAATTGCTATGCATGTCAAAACTTGATTAGAAAATTATCTATATTTGTGAATTAATAAAAACTTAAGGTTGTGTCATATATAGACATTATCTATATTTGTGAACCAATAAAAACTTAAGGTTACATCACATATAGACATATGATGTAGATGTACTGAAGATTTTCTCCTCATACATTTCTTGAAGCTCCTCTTAATTTTACTGTAGAACCAGGGTATGACATTGTATGAACTTTGCCACACATTGATAATTACAGTCAACCACTACACCATAAAATCATGATCTTTCACTTATTTTTGATAAATCTCGAAGTATTCTTGGGTTTGGTGGTATTTAACTTCTCCTTTTGGTCCCGAACTCCTTTGGACTACATTTGAGCCTCTTAGGTTTGGACCAAGAATAATATAGATCTCCAGAATAAACTCATTGGCTCCATCAATATTCCAATAATCATTAATAAAAAAATTATAAATAATGTCCATATATTAAGCAAGCCACTAGCCTCGACGTAGTTTCCTTTAATTTCTAATAACATGAGATATTTTTGGATACAAAATCATCTTATTACTTCCACCATGCAATTTAATTATTAATGACGTTTGATATTTGAATTGGTTACTTTTTCCGGGACAGCATCTAGAGCATGATGATGTTTAAAATCTATTATTGATACTTCAAATTTTAGATATCCTTTTGTTCAATTATTCCTGCAAGATTAGAAATAGGTTCTTGGAAATGTCTCGAAAGATCATGACAACGCTAAAGTCAGAGAGAAATGATTCAAGATTGAAAGATATAGAATGTGTGTCCTTTTTGTTCATGGAGAGTAGGGTATTTTTATAAGGACTAGTTGAGTCCTTGTTGGAGTTGGCGGAGGATAAGTGTATCCCATAGGGAAAAGATATTACAGGCAGTTGGACTCGAATTAAGCTATACGAATTCATGGAGAACTCAAAATAATCTATCCTGCTAGAGTCTAGACTTCATTTGGTGGGCTATGCGGGCCCAAAGAGTATTAACATTTTGGATCCACCATTCCACCCTCGTATACAAACCTATGAGCCCATCGACCCGTTCGGGTAAACCTGTGTCCCATCAATTATATACATTTAAAGAAAATTCATAAGGTGTAAAAAAATCCCCCCCCTTTTTTTTTAATAAAATCGCCTGTTCTAGCTGAGGGTTAGACAGGTCCCTACCAGTTTATTGAAGAAGGAATAAAACAATGTGAGGGGACTTAAAGAACTTTACTCTAATGAATGTGGAGACAAATCTACTGAACTCACAAAAATACAAGCTGGATAAATGAAATACTATCTTATACAAATAGAAGGATAACCTATTTTATCCAAATAGAAGATTCCTCTCGCAAGATGAGGTAAAGAATTATAAATATCAAAATGTTGCATACTATTGGTATCCAATGCAAAATTTGCCAAATGCTCAGCCACTTGATTAACCTCTCGATATATGTGTAGAAAAGTAAAGTCCTCTTGATCTAAGAGATTGCGTATCCAAACCGAAAACTCCATGAAGCCGCCAATGTGTGGAATATCCCTTATGAACCATGCTAACAATGGATTTGGAGTTTCATTGTATAATTGCTTGAGAATATCCTGTATCCAAACAAATTTGAATGCCTATTGCCAAGCTTTGAGCTCTAAAACAGTGTTGCTGAAAATGCCAATAACTTGTGCAAATCAAAAAATGAACTTCCCTTTTCCAAATCTCAAGACCCCTCCAATGGAATCTTCTCAAGGATGACCCCTAGAAGCCCCATCCACATTCATAACCAGCTTGTATTGAAAGTCAATGCATTTCCACACAACAATTGTCAACATGTGCCCAAGAGATGTGTGTTGAACATCCCCACCCCTGCACAACCTAAGAATCTTATCTAATCCATGAATTGTAGCAAGCTCCAGAAGTAAATGTCTATAAGACCAAAAAATATGAGAGGCTGACAGTGTAACTCCTTTAAAGATAAATTTGTTACGGGCTTTCCATATTTCTCCAGTTGTCGCCAACCTTGCATCAGCTTAGCCATCATGTAGGAAACCCCAATATGAATACCAAGAAAATCAACCATCTTTTTCCAAACAAGGACAAAAACAGAACATCTTATGAATAGATGTTCGGTTGATTCTGTGTGTAGTAGGCAATGACACCAAGACACCATATTAAAACCAATTTTGCACATTTTATCATCAACTGGCAGATAACCCTTAAGCATTTTCCAAATGAACAAAGTCCAATCAAGAGGGATATACTTTTGTCAAAACCAGTCCCAATCAAGAGCTCAAGTAGAACTACTATCAAAAAGAGCTAAAGCTAAAGAAAATACAAAGTTACCAGAATCCGAAGGCATCCAAATGTATTTATCCGAATCCAAGGAAAAATTTGGATTGAATGGAGCTCAGGACACAAGTTAATGTGTATAAGCTAATTGATAAAATCTCAATTCCAACCACACATCTTTAATTTTGACCTGATGCATGCTCATATTCCCTATTTGGTCACATAGTCTACCCAATAAGGTTCAATCGTCACACAAAAAAGAAGAGTCACCACTTCCAACCAACAACACTATATTTTGCTCAGCCACTTCTGAGACCGTGATCATTCTCTGCCATATTGAAGAGCTAGCTTCTTGCAACGGGCCATCTAATGAGTACTTGTACTTGAATTTCATGAATAACGACAAGAACCAATTCGAACACCTAAAATGCCACCAAAGTTTGCAAGAAAAAGCTGTGATGAAACTTTGAAAATCATGAAGACCCAAACCCCCTTGATTGATTAGTTTATAGAGCCTAGCCCATGAACACCAATGCTTCTTATAACCAAAGTCACTGCTTCCCCAGAGAAAGTTTGCAAAATGCTGCTCCAACTAATATAAAACATGCCGAGGGGGATCAACAACTGCAGGGATGTACATGACTATAGAGTTTAGAACATGTTTGATCAACAAAAATCTTCTTGCCATGGTCAGGAATTTGTTCCGTCATCCCATAATTCTAGATACCACTTTTTGGAGTAGAGCTTGAAAATATGAGACCTTCACCTTTCTTGTGAAAATTGGACAACCAAGATATGTGATTGGTATGTCTTCGTGGACAAAACCAATCACATTTTTAATGATCTGCAATTTGAAAAGAGGGGCAGTAATTGGAGCATAAAAGGAGCTTTTATGAAAGTTAATTTTTTGTCCCGAAATATCCTCATAAAGTTCCAAAAATGCTATCAGTCCTCTAATAATTTGCTTACAAGATTTAGTAAAAATAATCACTTTAGCAGCATAACTCAAATGAGATAAAGGAAGACCCGATTGTCCTGTAAAAAACTCCTCGAAGCTCCCAACACTCAACATCCTATTTAATCCCCTTGAAAGGACTTCTGTTGCCAAAATAAAAAATAACGGAGATAATATATCTTATTGTTTGACCCCTTTGCTTGATGAAAAGAAACCACATATGCTACCGTTTATAGTAATAAAGAAATTATTGTATGCCAAACAATTTCGAATTAAATGACAAAAATGTTGGTTGAACCCAAATTTGTGAAGCACCAAAAGTAGAAAAGATCATGAGACCCTATCGAATGCTTTAAGCGTGTCTAGTTTAATAATGATATTACCTCCTCGACATTTCTCATTGAGAAATTGAGCCATTTCGGATGCAAGTAAAATGTTGTCCGTAATACTTCTTTCTTTCACAAATCCACTTTAATTATCCAAAATAATCTTAGGCAGCAAACCAGAAAGACGTAATGAAATAATCTTCCCCATTATCTCAAATGTGACGTTGCATAAGCTTCCATAGGGATTTTCTTTCTTAGGGATGAGAATAATTTGAGTGGTTGTAAAAGAGATTGGCATACTTACTCCAACCCAAAAATCTTGGACAGCCATCACCAAATCATCACTTATGATTTCCCAACACTTTGTGTAAAATGAGCCTGGAAACCCATCAATCCCTTGGGAACTCCCTCCATCTAGACTCTAAACTGCCTTCTTTGCTTCAATTAAGTTTGGAAGTGTTGCTAGTCCCATATTGCTAGTCCTGCAGTGTATTGTGAACAAAAATAAAGAGTGATGTTATTTTAAGGCATAGTCCTGTAGTTTAGGGGGGTTCCTGCAGCAAATGAGAGATTCACCAGCACCTCTACTACTGATAAATATATTTGTACTGATCCTTTCCTTTTTTTTGCTTTTGGTCTCAAGTCTTAGAGGAAAGGGAGATATTTTGCTATGAAGTTCATTGTTTAAACTACTTCAAATACATCATTTATTATTTGGATTTCATCTTCATGATACAATCTTTAACCTTTTCATTTGTTTAGATTCAATGTCAACATCTAGCACATCAAATATTGTTTTGCAAAGAAAATGTGAGTGTGGAGGATAAATGAGGCTCAGGATATCACACTCGGATAAAAATCCGAATCGTAAATATTGGAAGTGCAATAACAAGAAGGTAAGATACATGAAAAACTATGAATTTGCATTTATCGAATTAAAATAAGTCCTGACATGAAACCTAACTTTTTTCATTTTATTGATTAATTTATTTAAAGGATGAGATAAGTTGTGGGAATTTTTATTTGGATGATGAACTTTTCACCTACTGAATCAAACTGGGAAGCACAGATCGTTCTACGAGAGTTAACAACCAATGTTGAAAAAATGCAGCAAGCAAATCACAATTTGAATGGCAAAGTTTATGAGATGTTCAACATTATAGAGATTAAAGAAGACATGATAAGGGATGAAATGCAGAGGATCTTTTATTACCTCCTTGTGCTTGTTATAGTTCTAGGAGTTGCTTTAGGGTATGTCTTGAGGAGTCAATTGTAATTTTGAATTGTCTTGGAATGTAAATATTTTCATATACTATGTAAATGTTATGGTAACCTTTGGTGCTAAACCACACCTCAGTTTCCCTTTCGAATACTTGGATTTTCCATGAATGATATCCCGTTGTCTTTTCACTTTAGTGAACACGAACTGATTAGCAACTTTGCAAAGTCTTCTTTTATCTTCTGGGATGTTGCTCATGTTAATTTGTTTATGGTTATTGCTCTATTGTTTACTTGTGGATATTGAGAATCCCACATCTGCTGGTTTAGTAAGTGATTCTTGATGTCACAAAAAACATTCCAGAGACCAAAATGAGGTCAATAGCTTAACATCTTAGGTATATTTCATTGATGTAATTGATGCAGACTTCAGCAAAAGCAGGTGAAAGAAGGCATAGGAGTAAGCTAATGTTTATAACTGATTTTGCACCCTATGTAGGTAATATATATATATTCATCAGGACAAAAACAATTGGGTTATGAATCTTCAAGTGAACTACAGCTTCTGGGATTTTATTTTGTGGAATTGGGGTTGTATCTGTGAGCAGATAGATGGCAATCCGTACAAGGAAAGAAAAGACCTGCCATGTAAACTTTAGGGTGCATTTGGTGTCTTATTGTATGGTGACAAAGAAACTGATTACCTTCCTGTTACTCATCATCCTTCTTCCTCTTTTGATTTCATTTGATGTATCTTAAAAAGCTTTATTTAAAAAAATAAATAAATAAAGAAATTGACCCTGCAATCTGTTCTTCATATAGAAAAAATGGTTCTTCATACAAAAAAAATGAACATACAAAAAGCTTCGTAAAAAAGGAAGCTGTCTAGGCCCTGCAGTTTGTTCTTAAAGTTGAAAAAATGGTTCGTTACACCTTTCCTCTTCAATAGAAAACATAGGATCACTAAAATTAATATTACAAACAGAAAAATTGCCAAGTTTTGTGCAGGCAAAATCTCTATTCTTTCCGCTTAGGGCCCGCAGTCTGTTACAGTTGCAGTCACTAAAATTAATATTAAAACAAGCAGATGAAGGCATACAGAAAACTGAAGAACTATCTACAACACTTTGATGAATTTCAATAACCACTGGCTTATCTCATAATCGACTTTACCACAACATCACTTCCTTGACAGAAATATTAGCAAGGACCACAAATCAGAAACAGAAATTTAAATATCCAGAATACACAACAAGATAGAATCTCAGCCGCTTTTCTTTATCCACGAACAAAGCTGAAATCAAATAAGCAATCAATACTAGCAGAATTGCACAATACTAGCCTAAAGCTGCAGCACACAAAGGAGGCTCTTTGCAAGAACACAAGCGATTGCACGGGGTGGTTCATGAAAAAAACAAATTTGTAACACAACCTGATGACCAGAAAAAGATTTTTTTCATTTATTCTCTCCTATCTTGCAGATAGCAATCATATGGTCTGTTGAGCTTGTTGCAAAAGAAACATTACTCTGCCAATCAACATCCATACAACTGCAGTTTTATCACAGCTTCCAATAAGAAGGTAGTCAACCTTCTTTTTCCATTTCAAAGAGATAATAGGCCCTTTGTGTTTGCTTAAAGTACTCTTCAATTCACCTGAAAATATGAATGTAATATGCACTTCTCATAAGATAAGATCAATGATATTCCAGAAAGGCCCCACTAAAACCAAAATAATGATCACACTTTCAGCACTGTCAACGCCCCTCAGATAGTATATATTAAGACACAAATAAGAGGTGGAAAAATGTCTTTAAATCTCATTCAATGACACTAAGACTGTTACCGGATCTTGCACTAAACCCACACTCCCGTGCATATGCATTATAAAAATTAAAAGTCTCCTCAATTGTAGAAAATTCCTGTGAAATCTTTGGTTTATTCTCATTTGCTACTATTGTAGTGTATAATTGAGATTAGGATGCCCGTTGTTCCATATTCAGAATCTACAAATGCAAGGTTCTACAAAAACCCTTATTTGTTTTTTATTTTTAGTGTATTCCCAGTAACTTAAAAATCCGGAAATTGCAACAATTTAAAAGCATAATGGGTTTTATCAACTTTTGATAGATGAAATTGATGAGCTGAATGGAATCTTTTATCCTTGTATTTGTGTTGTGTTGTGCTGTGTGTAAAATTTATAGCCATAACAAACCTTGCACTTGTAGATTCTAAATATGGAAGAACAGGCATTCTTATCTCAATTATACACTACAACAGTAGCAAATGAGAATAAACCAAAGATTTCATAGGAATTTTCTACAATTGATGTGACGTTTAATTTTTATAATGTATATGCACAAGAGTGTGGATTTAGTGCAAGATCCAGTAACAGTCTTAGTGTCATTGAATGAGAGGAAAAGACTTTTTTCCCCCTTTTTATTTGTGTCTTAATATATACCATCTGAGGGGCGTTGCCAGTGATGAAAATGTGATCATTATTTTGGTCTTAGTGGGGTCTTTCTGGAATATCATTGATCTTATCTTATGGGAAGTGCATATTACATTCATATTTTCAGGTGAATTGAAGAATACTTTAAGCAAACACAAAGGGCCTATTTTCTCTTTGAAATGGAACAAGAAGGTTGACTACCTTCTTACTGGAAGCTGTGAGAAAACTGCAGTTGTATGGATGTTGATTGGTAGAGCTGTTGGGATTTATGCCCAAAAAAGTTATTATTTTCTAAGAAAAAGTATAAAATACTATAATCTAAATAAGTAATTTTTTACATATTAGCATAACATGCAATAAGGTCCAAATTGATTTAAATAGGTGAACTGTGTGTTGGGACGTTCAGCATAGTAAGATACAGATCAACGGAAGTTTAAATCATAAAGAATTAGTTCTTTGCCGATTAATGGAATTGGGCATTCCATTGAACAAAGGTCATAACACTTTAGTCAAAGACTAAGGTTTGAGATTTATCTCAACAAGCCTTCTATTTCTACAGCAATGTATTATGGAGTACATCATCTTCTTATGGTGATAAAAGAAGGTGTTTAAAATGACTGAGTCAATTACTACTATGTAGTAAGGATATTTTAGTCATTTTATAGAGCCATGAACATTGTGTCTTAAGGTCTCTAATCTAACCCTATTGAGATTGAATGATTTTATGTCATTCTTAAATAGGAGATCGGAGAATGAATTAATTTTATTCTGGATAGCATTAAATAATTAATTGAGGATTTAATTAATCCTTGTGATTAATTATTTGGGTTTGAATAACATTAATTAGTTATTTTATTTATTCTTATAATTGATTTGGACTTAAGTCTATAAGATTAATTAATGTTGGGCTTTAATAAAGTAATGAAGTAGATATTTATCTTTATTAGTCTTATAATTAATTTGGATTTAGGTCCATGAGATTAATTATTTAATGGACTAAGAATAAAAATAAATATTGGGCCTTAATTAAAGGGCCAGAATAATTATGTTAGGTCCATGATCCAATGAATAATTATTGGACCTTTAATTAAATAAAAGGATTGTTGGGCTGTTGGGTTTTTGGCCCATAGAAAACCCATATTTCTAATTTAGTTATTAAAGGATTATTCATTAATCCTGTAATAACCAGAAGAATAACAATCATTCTGAAACCCAAGAAAAAAAAAAACAGACGTAATTTTTCTCTCTGAAGAAAAATTACAGACAGTCTGTTTTTTCTCCACTCCTCCGATCTTCTATTTTCGTTTTTGTTTACTCAGAGAGATAGGGAATAGATTAGAAGATCTTATGCAAGTAGATCAAGACGTCCAGATCCATTCCACAAGATAAGATCTCCGAGAATCTTCAAGTCATTTATCGTTCTCCACTTCTTTATGTGAGAGAAAACTTTTTAAAAATCTTGGGACTCCGGATTTGTTTCCTAGTGGATTTGAGTTCCGGTTCCCTTCAAATGGCATCAGAGCAGGTTCTCTCAATGAGAACGATATAAAATTCATGTTTATTCTAGGATGGCTAATTTGCATGAGTTTATGGGCCTTAAGATTCTAATTTAGAATTTCTGTAAGCCTTGTGAGTGGAGGCATAGAGAATTGTAAAATTTTAATGTATTTATTTTTGTTAGAAATTTCTTTTTAAACCTCATAATTAGAGGTATAGGGAATTGTTTTTATTTTTTAAATTACTGTTTGGAAAAAAAAAAAGAAGGGTGATTTCGGCTTTTGGAAATTTTGGGACTGTTGGAGCAGCCACGTTCATCGGAAATCTGTCGGGCCAAGCATTAGACGATCCCAACGCAGACCATGGAGTAGTGAGCAGTTCAGTGTCGAGCTGATGGGTAGAGATAAGCACTGGCGTCTGTTGCGGTTTGAGTTGGTAGAATTCAAACAAGCAGGGTGTGTCAGATCTGGACTGAGCAGTGCCTAGCAACAGCACCTGCAAGCTGCCAGATCTGGCGGCAGCCGACAGATCCAGAAGACATCATGTTTTTCCTTCCTGTGTGCAGTCGAGCATACCGAGCAGACTGGCAGAGAACAACGAACAGCAACCGGCAACGGTCTTTCTGTCAGGCAGAGCACCAGCAAGCAGCGGCCAAGCTGCTGTGACTTGATGATGGCAGGCTATGCCGCTGCCCAGCAGTGCAGCAGTCTTGGACAGGTCCAAGCTAGGCGGCGGCTCTTGGGTTGTACAAGAACTGGGCATGGTTGAATCGACTGGAGGTTGTCATTGAAGTTGATGGCAGTTCCGGCAGCAAAGATGGAGATGTGGCGGCTGAAACTTGGAGAAGAAGACCCATTTAGGGTTTTTTCTTATTTGCAGAAGAGGCCCTCACTTTTTTAAAAATTCCTAATTTTGGACCTTAAGTTTATTTTAATTAGCCCAATTATGAGTTTTTAATTAGAGTTCTTTTGGGCCTAAGCTTTATGCAATTTATTTATTTATGTTTTATATTTTGTGATATTGAAAGCATGAAAATAAATAGAAGCCACCATTAGGAAAATAAACAAGATCACATTTAATCAATTTGTTTGATTTATTGGTCACATAGGATTAAAGTTAGAAAAATCATCAAATTGAATTTTATGCTTTGTTTTAATTTTTATATTTATTATGTGACATACCACTTTCCTATGGGAAACCTAGATTAGGAACGTTCTGTAAAAATAATTATTTTGATTTGGTTATGATAACTAAGAAATCAAGAAAATAATTATAAGAACGAAAAATTAAAATTCT
>JAOXNR010052337.1:0-16881 GCA_028571225.1 Parsonsia alboflavescens | reverse complement strand
GTAATTAGTTCTGCTATGACCTTGTCAGAGTTACCTCTGACTTTACAGACACTACTATACATCATCATCCTATGGAGCAGACTATGTATAGCAGAATCACCCAGTAACTAAAAAGTGAACTAAAAAGTGCTTTAAAAACAATAATAAAACAAAGTAATTTAATAATAAAACAGAGTAATTTATGCGGAAAACAACTTACTATTAATACTTTGAATGTACAAGAGAAAACTTACTTATGGTTCTATGAAAACTCCTTGATCTTGCTTGTTTACTTGTTCTGCGTCAGATTTCCCTTGATTCCGTCACATTTCACCTAGGACACGAAAAAAGGTACGATTTTCATCTATTTGACATGTAAAGGTCCTACTTATTTTTTTTAACTTCTAGAAGATTTCTGATTTAAGGGCTTTTTAAAAGTAAAGGTCTTTGTTTACTTATGTGGTGCCATAAAGTTTTTTTTTTTTTTTTTTGTATAAATGTTGAAGCTTTGGAACTAACTTCAGTAAGAGATTTTATCTTTCCTAAAATATGTAAAAATATCTGAAGCCCTAGTTGTTTCGCGGCTATATGGATTGTTTTAAGATTGTGTACAAGGTTGTTAGATGTCATCCATGATACTTATATATAATTTAGGTTGTATCTTGTCTTGTACTGGTTATTTCCTACTTGTACAGGTTGTATATGCCATCTCAGTTAGATATGTATAATACGGGTTGTGTTCCTACTTGAATAAGTTGTTTTTCCTAAGTTGTTTTTTGTTAAGCGTACAGGTTGTTTTTTATCTCCATGTATGAGTTGTTTAAATACCTTGCACTGGTTGAGTATGACAAATCTGTTAATTACATAACATATGATTGTTTTTTCCAAAATGTACGAGTTTTTTTTATGTTAAGCGTATGAGTTGTTTTCACTCTATATATGCGTTGTTTGGATACCATGCACTAGTTGGGGATGACAAATTTGTTAATTACATAACATATGTTTTTTTTCCTATATGTATGAGCTATTTTTCATTAAGTGTAATGGTTGTTTTCTCTCCATGTATGGGTTATTAGAATACCCTGCACTAGGTGGGTATGGTAAATCTATTAATTACATAACATATAGTTTGTTTTTTCCTTAATTTACTGGTTGTCTTTTGGTAAATGGACAGACTGTTATCTCTCCATGTACGGGTTGTGTTGTAACTTGCATGGGTTGTTTTTCCCAAGGGTACAGGTTGTTTATCCTATTCATGATGCACCTTTATTTTGCTAGATGGAGTGATCTCTTGGGCACAACAAGGAAAAATGGGGAGTTAATATTTCTGTACCCCTTGACCACACAACAAAATCGATTCTTGGGAAAGATATAACAGAGGCCATGAAAACAATTTATCCAGTTGGTGAACTATTGACCTTGCAGAAGTAATGCTTGGGACATTTGATAGCGTTCGATAATCACAGTCATGTTGCTGGCCGATACACCTTACAATGAGCCGTGGTTCCTCATTGGGGACAAGATAGCAAGGTTCAGTAGAAAGGAGTTTTGCTGGGTTTCCAGACTGAAATTTGACAAGATGCCAATGACCATCACAAACAGATACACAAAGGATAATAACCCGCTGCACATGAGGTACTGGCTCACCAAAGATAGTGTTATAGTCCAGGATATATGGGGCCTCTGTTTCCACTGCTTTCATTTAGGAGGAAAGAATGAAAACGTTCAAAATGGGGATGCTGTTGCTCATTTCTCTCATATCGCTAATGGGCTGCACCTTGAACCGCACCATACAGCACTAGGCACTTGATTTGGTAACGAAACACAAATTTGTATCTCTTTTCCGTTGCACTCCATTCAAAGACAATCTTCCACTATCTTCAACAGAGCAAGATAGGTCAAGTCAGATCTAACATCCCATAAAGTAGCATCGCCGCCTTTGTAAACACTATCCTTCCATTTCCCCCCAAACGTCGAATATAGCTAAACCATTTTGAAGACATGAGGTTTAAACAGAGTTAGAATGCTTGGGATTTTAAAAACAAAGAGAAAGTACAATCCACACATATTACAGACAACCCATACCATATAGATAACAACCAATAACACCAATGACTAATAACCCGTAAATATTGCAAACACGATCTTTCCAGTAGAATCTATAAAGATTACAAACAACCCATACCACCTATAAAATAATCTGTATCACCCACGAGTAACAACCCGTACAGTATAATGACAAGCAGTCTTGATTACGGTAACAACCAACAAAAGACCCATGCACTGCCACAAACAACCGGTATATAACCGAGTTTGATGATCAATACATGGCAAAAACATGAAAAAGATATGAATATAGGGAACATGAAAGAATTGAAGCCTGTACAGCCAATAAAAACGAAAAAGACGAAACCTTCCCTGATTCATAAGATATATAAACTGCACTAGAAACAACCCATCCTAAATTCAAACAACCTATATCACCTTCCCAAGAACCAACTGGTAAAAAAATAAGCCCATCGAAGTGCATAGACCATAGAAATTGCACACAAACAGTAAAAAATATGAACAACACATACATTGCCCTAAAACGAACTGTTCATTCGAGTAAGTATGGCCTAAACATAAAAAAAGGATGAACAAAGGAGAAACAAAGGATCCATCAGGTCTTTTAAACCCCAAACTCCCCTTTCTATTCTATCTTCCTCATCCATCAAGTCTTTTATGCAACCCCAAGGAATTAGCGAAAATAGAAGCAAACCATAAATGGAGATTGTACCTTACTCAACTCTAACACTCTTGAATCCAAATGCACTATTCTCATCATCTTCCACCTTCCCACTGAAGTTCCATCTATTGCCACCCATTTCAATCATTACTTGTCGCACCATAAAGAACGAAGTTGATTCATCCAAGGCTGACTGGAATCAAACAGAGTCCTTCAGCTCAAATCCTAATGATTTTGAGAACAAGCTATCGCGGGACAGACTCTAATACCGAAGTGGAAAGGGTAAGACTGCGAAAGTCCAAAAGATTAAGAAAGGGAAGAAGGTAAGCTCTAGATCCGATTCGAGGATATTCCTGTTGCCAGTGCTCTTGAAAGAGTCGATATTGGAAGGCGTAGATGTGGAATTCGGGTTCTCACCTATTTGGAGACGATCAATGGTCGAATTAGTAACGAGAACTTGATGGATGAGGAAGATCGAGTAATAGGCGGGAATTTGGGGTTTGGGAGGGGGTGGGGTGGGCATTATGATGAAAAGAAAACTGAAAGGATGAAATTATCCTTCATCTTTTTTTTTCCCCCTTCTAAATAAAACCAATAACATCATCGGATTCTGATCGAATTATTGCCAGAAACATCAAAAGGATCATAATCACAACATAAAAATATTTTGGGGACAAAAAAAGCCCAAAAAAATCTTTAGGGACCATCGTCAAGAATTGTTGAAATTATGGGATTAAATTTATCAATTTTTCATTTTAAATTTAATATATTATAACTTAAACAATGAAAATATTGATCATTATATTTGTGAAAAAAATAACAAAATATAGAAATAATATAATTTATTCAAAATATGTTATTAATTATGATACTCTGTCTAGAAATTAATGTCGTATTTTTACTTGCACGTATATTGAGAAAAAGTTTGACTTAGTTAATGTTAATTTTGCACTGTTACTTTTCTTAATAAAAGTTGAACTAAATTAGAAAATAAGACATTCAATTCTTGATGGAGGGATAGTATAATTTAATTAATAACACCCTATACAACAACAAACACACCAATTTAAATTGTGATTTACAAGTAATTTAGATCAAATACATGTATAGTTAATTACGTGCCACTGGACATAAAGAACTAAACATTAATTGTAATTTCTTTTATTTATTTGAAAAAATTCAAAAAGAAAATCAAATAAATTATTAAATCATATTTACAGTTTAATAAGAAATATATATAAAAAAATCATAACAATGCAAAACTTTTACCTCTTGTTTCTTATTTAAACCATACGAATACTTAATTATATAAAATACATATACCAAGTAATTGTACAAGTTGAAAAATGTTATCACAACACAATTCACATGTTATATGTTCAATTCTCAAATATAAACAATTTTATAGATTTTAAAAGCATTTACTAGAAAAATTTTTTAAAAAAATTGAAATAAGCCTAGCAGGTCTTACATAACCTAAGTCTGACATTTTGCACTAAACAAGCCTAATAAAGAACCTAATCCTTACCTTCGTTTGAAGGTTCGAGATTTCCTGTTACACAATTGTATGTCACTCTCTGTTCAGTAGAAATTTTACATATGTCTCTAAAGATTAAGTTCTCCTAGAGTTTAGTTTATTTTTTTAAAGTTAATTAAAGATTATGAATAAGATTTCTATTAATAATTAATTTAGTATAATAGAATGTAACACATAAATGTGTAACAAGAAATCCCTATTTGAACACGGCAGGCCTCCTAATCTTTTTTCATCCCTAGTGAGAGGGGACAGGTTTGAGATTGAAAATTTTATATCTATATTTTTAAAATTTTAATAAATTTAAATAAAAGAAGTTTCAACTCATATGTTAAAATATTTTTAAATTTTAATAAGTATAAATAAACATTTGAACTCATGTTTGACTTTGTAAGTGATAAATTATTGGATACAACAAATATTCATTTGTATCCACAAACATAAATAAAATATCTATTTAATTACGTAACACATTCGTATACATTATATGATGAATTTTGATATTTATTAAAAACTTAAATCAAAATGCCACTCTGAGAACAACATTTCTCATTGCAAAAAAAAGTGTTTTTGCGTTGAGGCAATCAAAGCAGTGACAATCTGATGTAGTCAAAATTCTTACCGATCGGGCTCTGACTAGATCACCATGTGAGCTGTCCACCAAACTTGCAAGGATCGAAATTTTCACAGGAAATGGTGTGTCTCAATATCCTGCTCCGATGATAAAGTCAGATATTGAGAGAGAAAGAGAGAGTGCAAATTGCAATAAAGCTCAAAAGAGAGAGAGAGAGAGAGAGAGCGAAGATCAGAGAAGATACCTGTTTATCTTATTATGAACCGCTTTACAGATTATCAAGTTGTCCATGTTCAATTCCACGTAGGATTAGTTGTAGAGTCCTCATTATATTATAATTGGTAAATAATTATTCTATTGAATATTGTAGTGATAAATATAAACTGAATAGGATTTGTGTATTTATATATTATAAGTATTTCTAAAAACTAAATAAATAAAATAAAAGAGAATTAGTATATTTATATACTATAAGCATCTTTACAAAATAAATAAATAAACAAAAGAGATTTAGTATATTTATACACTATAAACATCTCTTCAAAATAAATAAACAAAATAAAAGAAAATTAGTGTATTTATACACTATAAGCATCTCTACAAAATAAAAAAATAAATAAACAAAAGAGATTTAGTGTATTTATATACTATATGCATATAAAAAATTTTAAATAAAATGTGAAATATCTAAGTGTATGATTTGTATGCGTATGCAGCGGATCGTGTAGGTGTGTGGTGTGATGTGAAAGGACACAATGTATTTTGTGGCTACGTGATTTATGTAATCGCGTGTCTTGCCTTGTGGTTTTTGTCTCTTTTATGTTTATGGTGCAGCTTAGTGTGAGTGTGATAAAGCATGATTCGGCCTTGTGTGAATGAAGTCTTTAGACCCAGGAATTGGTCAATGTTTCGGCCTTGTGAATGTGGGATTTAAACTCAAGAATTGGCCAATGTTTTGGCCTTGTGAATGAAAAAAATTAAACTCATGAATAGGCCAATTCTTTCGACCTTGTGAATGAATTTAAACTCTAGCATTGACCAATGTTTTGGTCTTGTGAATGAATTTAATCCCATAAATTGGCCAATGTTTTAGCATTATGAATGAAAAATTTAAATTCATGAATCGACTAATGTTTTGGCCTTGTAAATGAATTTAAACACATGAATCAACTAATGTTTTGGCTTTGTGAATAAGGAATTTAAACTCATGAATTGGCCAATGGTTCGACCTTGTAAATGAATTTAAATTGATGAATCGACCAATGTTTTGGCCTTGTGATTGGAAAATTTAAAGTCATGAATCAATCAATGTTTCGTCCATATGTGAGTTGTGACTCATGATTCAACTTATGTTTCGACCATATGTTTTTCGACAATGTGTCTAAACTCCTGATTTGACCTACGTAATTTTCCCATGTATGATTCGGCCATTTGTTTCGGCCTTGTGTAAATAAAGAATTTAATCTCAGGAATCATATGATGTTTCTGCTTTGTGTGAATAAGGAATTTAAACTCAGGGATCGGGCAATGTCTCATCCTTGTGTGAAATAAGGAATTTAAGCTTAGGAATCTGCCGATGTTTCGGCCTTGTATAAATAAGGAATTTAATCTTAGGAATTGGCCGATGTTTCGACCTTGTGAGTGAAGAATTCAAACTTAGGAATCGGCTAATATTTCGATCTTGTGAATATAGAATTTAAATTCATGAATTGACCAATGTTTCGGCCTTGAATGCTGAAAATAAAAAGGTATCAGATGTAGTAAAATTTGATTAAATCTATAATATCGACCTTTTTAGACCTTTCGATTTGTTTTGTAACGAGACATCAAAATACTAATTTTTTGGGAAGTATCTGTTTGAATACTCAACTTATATATAAGTGTTTAACTTTTGACATGTATCATTATACAAGCATGTTTCAATGTGTGGTTTTAGAAAAGTTTGTACTTATCATTGGAAGAACCTTTTAAATGTATCATTGTATGAACGTTTTGTGTAGGCTAAAAACATTGCCATGTATCAGCGAAAAAACCTTTAAGGATTGCTTATCGACTAACTTTGTGATGAGTATATATTCGGCTAATTTTGTGTCGAATGCATAGGCTAACTTTGTAATGTGTTTCAACTAACTCTATACCGAATATGCATTAGCTAAATTTGTACTGTATGTTTTAATTAACTTTGTACCGAATATGTATCTGCTAACTTTGTACCAAATATGTGGCTAACTTTGGACTGCATGTTTCAGCTAAGTTTTTACCGAATATGTATCAGCTAACTTTGTACTATATGTATCAGTTAACTTTGTATCGAATATGTATCTACTAACTTGTACTGCATGTTTTAGCTTTGTACCGAACATATATCGGATAACTACGTATTGAATATGTATCGACTAACTATGTATTGAATATGTATCGGATAATTATGAATTGAATATGTATCGAATAACTGTGTATTAAATATGTATTGGATAACTGTGTATTGAATATGTATCATTTTATTTATTATAATATACCGAATAAAAAGAGACTACTGAAAGATAAAAAGAATATCTCACCCATTTGTGCTTGGATCTTGTGCCTATGGTTGATAAAAAAGGGTTATTATTGATCCTTGTGGATAATGACTTTGTTGCCCTTGATTCTAAAAGATTGGTGAAATGACATGATAAGACAGAGAAGGTTCTTGATGTTGGGATTATTCCACCGCCTGTGTGATGTTATATGCCATTATCATTTGTTGGCTGATAGCAAGTATTGGTTGATTGCTACGTGACAGTGTTTGTGTTTTTTATACCTCCATTGGTATCTACCGATTTTTATGCGGTGTTTGTGTTTTTGATACCTCCAAAGGTATCAATTGATTTTTATGCAGTAGTGGAGTCTGTTTTTGATACCTCCACATCTTTCCTTTTCTATTGTTTCTTTAGTCTTTTTACATCTCTAAGTCTCTCTCTTTCTTCTGACTCTTTTGAACACATGTTTTTTTCTTGCTTGATAATTGAGGAATTCTTTGAATTCTTCTTTGAGTTTGCGAAACTAGGCATATTCCTCAACCACTTTAATCTATTGCCCATCGATGTCAACTCAATGAATTGATGGACGTGATGATGTAGAATTGTTAGAAGAAGCTTTAGAATCTTCTACTCTATGATTATATTGTTTAGGCCATTTTGAAGTTGTCAGGAATTGCTTAGAAGCCAAAGGCTTGGATCTTGAAACTTGTCTCGGCATTGGGATAGTGTTTGGTCACCGTTTTTGTTATTGCTATGGGAATCTCCTTGAGGATCCATGGATAGCTATTTGTGAGAAGTTTTTGTGATCAGAAAGGAGAGATGTGGATAGGGAACGGAGAGCGCCAAATGATGTAGTTGAAACTCTTACCGATAGGGTTGGGTCTGGCTCCGACTATATCACCGTGTGAGCCATCTATGAAACCTGCAATGATCGAAATCTGCACGGGATGCGGTGTGTCCCAATATCCTACGCTGGTGCTAAAGTTAGATATTGAGAGAGAAATAGTGCAAATTGCGGTAAAGCTCAGAAAAGAAAGAGAGGGAGAGAAAAGATCAGAGAAGACACTTATTTATCTGATTGTGAAACCTTTTTATAGATTATCAAGCTTCCATGTTCAATCCCATGTAGGATTAGTTGTAGAGTCCTTGATATGTTATAATTAGTAAATTCTTATTCTACTAAATATTATAGTGATAAATATAAAAGGATCTTTATATTTGTATTTTATAAGTATTTCTAAATACTAAATAAAAAAAATTAATGTATTTATACACTATAAGCATCTCTACAATAAAAATAAATAAACAAAAGATATTTAGTGTATTTATACATTACAATCAAAATCATGTTATTAATGCTCCTCCTACTCAAATGGCAACTAGAATTCAACATCTCTTAGGATCTATTTGGATGATCTTATAAAAAAAGTGATTTTTTATAAGTGCTTTTTATAGTAATTTTTTTTAAAAAAATTAAGTCATTTTATGTTTGAATACAATAATTTATAAGTGTTTTGTAAAATTAAAATTTGTTTGAATAAAAAGCATTTTTTGTTTTATTATATTTTTTTAAAGATTTAATAGAATGGTCACATTTTATAAGTTATAATATATTAAATGAAAAGATCTTAATGGTGTTGAGTAAGCTTAAATTATTTTTGACACAATACATGAAAAAAAGTCAAATCTTTTTAAAAATATAATAAACTAAAAAAATGGATCGAAAAATACTAATAAATTAATTATATTCAATTTAATCTTGAAAGATCTAAAAAAAAAATTATTAATTTGCATTTGTATTTTTGAAATATTTTTATTCACTATAAGTTATAAAGATATATACATGAATTAAAACAAATATGAATTTTAAAAATACTGTGATGCAATAAACAGGAACAAATTAGGAGCGAATAAACGGCTAAACAGGAAAAGAATTGGACATTGTGAAAAGTTTTCAGTTTAACGATCAAAAGTGGACGACAAAAGTCCGAAAAATCACATTGTAAAAGCTTCTATAATTGAAGACAAAATGAGATATTTATAACCTAAAATCTACCATAACCTAATTGAAAATTTAAAAACCCTAAAAATACAAAAAATTCAAAAGTCAAAGTTGAGTCCATTCCGAGCATGGGGCAGCCTGCATCATTCTCCTCGGCTTGGAAAAGATTCGCCCTCGAATCTGACTCGTCCTCACCAGCTGCGTTTCTACCAGTGCTAAGGCCCAAAAGAACTCTAACTAAAAAGCGAAAAATAATAATAATAAGAACTCTGACTAAAAAGCTAATAATAATAATAACTCTAACTAAAAAGCTAATAATAATAATAATAATTGGACTAATAAACAAAACTTAGTGACCAAATCTAGAATTTCTGAAAAATCGAGGGTCTTTTTCTGCAAATAAGGGAAACATCTTCTTCTTCCAATAGAAACCCTAGCCACCACTGAATCTCAAGCGTCCATCCAGCCACCAGAATCTGCTGCCTGGCATTGCTACCGATCTAAAGTCCGATTTGCTGGTTTACGGGCTACTGGACGCTGCTACCAGCTTTTATTGCTCAATCGTCGGCCTGCTGTTTCTTCTGCATCTAGCTGGGGAGAAACTTGTAGATCTGATCGTCTGCTTGAGTTGCACTGCGTCGGTCGTCTGTGGCACTCCTCCGCACCTCGATCTTTGCCTGATCTGGCATTTGCCTCTGCTTAGCTCGACGGTGTCTGCTTGTCGTCACTCCTAGATTTCTTGCTGTCTTCTGGACTGGCAATACTCAGGCAACCATTTGACTTCTGCGACAATATGGATTGTTCCAGCAACTTCCAGATCTAGAATTTTTTTTTTCTTTTAACCCTCCATCCTCAAAAATCGGAAATATCGATTTTCATGTCGAGATTCTGGAAAGAAGATTGTTGTTTGGTCTGTCGTTCCGGTCAGTCATGCCGCCTCCCAGTTCAAAGCCACAAACGGGTTGTCATCTTCCCCCTTATCTTCGAATTCAATCTCTGATTTCACCCCCTCCTTAGTTTGAAAGTCCAATTTAGCCTTCCCCAATTGCCGCTCCAAGCCTTGGATCCGCCTTCTCAGTACTTCATTTTCATTTTCTCGCAGGTCTAGTTGATGAGGCTGTTCTTCTTCCTCAGGAGCGACTCCACGTCCCCTTCCACCACGACTCCGTCCACGATCAGCATGATTCTGTTCAGCCATTGATGAAGGCAACCTAGTGCTTTGATACCAAATGATGCAATAAATAGGAATGAATAAACGGCTGAACAGAAAAAGAACTGGACATTGTGAAAACACACAAGTTTTCAGTTTAACAACCAAAAGTGCAAGACAAAAGTCGGAAAAATCACATTATAAAAGCTTCTATAACTGAAGACCAAACGAGATATTTATAACCTAAAATCTACTTTAAACCTAATTGAAAATTAAAAGAGCCCTAAAAACACAAAAAGTCCAAAAGTTAAAATTGAACCCATTTTGAGCTCGAACCAGCCTGCATCATACTGTACTAGAAAATAAGAAAAAAAAAGAAAGAAAGAAAGAAAGCAGGCTGAAGTTTAGGGGTGGAGAGGGGGAAAAAAAAAACAGCTGAAAGGGAAAAAAAAAATACCAAACCTGAGAGGCAAAATCGAACAAAGAGGTAGGCGAAAGTCGGGGTTGCCGCGAGTAGGGTAGCGGTGGTAGTACAACCCCATTTTTCAAATTCAACGACCTTAAATATTCTAGATAGTTTAATTACAAGATATATAAATGATAATACCAACGGAAATCCGCCACTTCAAGGAAAATGATGGAGTCACAAACCTAATTTTACTTTCTCTTACAAATGCCACACTGGCTTTCATATTTTACAAATAGTTGATTATAATTGTATTCCAGGATGTGACCTAATTATTAAAAGGTGAGATAGAAGTGGCAAAATGAGAAGTTACTTATTTAAGTAAATGATAAATGAATTACACTCATTTACATTTCACTACAAAAAATATATATAATTAACTCATTACTTGGTTTCCGCAACTCATTTTTGAGTCATAGAAGACCCTTGTGACACACCCAATGACTAATTGGATTGTGTCCATATTTTTACCGTTGTAATAGGTATGACGACATAGAAACTTTTGAATCGTAAAAATACTTTATTTTGTTGTGCTGTAATATTGCGTGATATGTGACCACACGTAAATAAGTTGTGAAATATTTGTCTAATTTAAACATAATAAGTCAACAAAAGACATATGTAATATGAAACGATGGTAGATATCAAGAAAAATCAGAACATGTGACAACACATAAATAAGTCATGACATACTAATCATATACCGGCATAATGAGCCGATATCCTATTGAAAAATAAAATAATTAAATGAAATTGTTTTATTTTGGCCTTGTTTTAAGGTATATCCTACGATGACACCAACCTATTCCAATCGACCTCCATTACCCGTTAGCTTGAAATTTAATTTAATAATAATTAAACATTGTGATTAAATAGATTTGAACTTACAACCTTTCATTATAAACTTACTTCCTCAATTGTTGTACCAAATTACTCTTAATATAAACATTAAGATACATTATGTTTAAAGTCTATTTTAAATAAAACTCGATGATATAAAAAAGTATATATAAAAAATATTCAAAATTTAAATATTTTAAAATAATTAAATTAATAATTAAAATAATATAATAAAAAAACAAAACATAGAATAATATAATAATATAAATAAGTAATCTCCCAATACATAAATGAGTCATCATAAGTTATGATTTTGGTAACATGTTAAATTGTGTAGATAGAGATTTAATTTTCACGACACAAGTTATATCAAGAAAAGTTATCTTTTCCGATACACATGTATAAGTAAAGGTAAAAACTTCCAACAACAACATGTTTTTATGTATAAAAACCAATTCCTTTCTCGACACACTTTCTGTGCTAGGAATTTTATATTTTTCTTGACACACTATAGTGTAGGAGTATCGGTAAAATTATACTTACGCATAGGTTTTGTGTAGAGAAAATAAAACTTCTCACAACTCACATTAAGTGTTTTGTCGTAAACCATGTTTTTCTTAACTCACTATTATTTTAGGTGTTTAAACACTTTTGATATGACTTCTCCCGAGACACACACACAGGCACACACACACACACACACACATATATATATATATATATATATATATATATATATGCTGTGTCACCTTGAAATGAGTCGTTATGGACATTTTTTTTTGTTTGTAGTATTCAATCATTTATAAATCATTTTAGTTATAAATGATTTAAATATGAATATTAATCATGATTACTCATTTGACTTTTCCTTTAAACTACAAAATTAGTTTAATAAAAAAAGATTTAAATACTCCAAATATTTTTAATCATTTCTTCATATTTAAGGTTTTTTTATTTGACTTTTTCTTTAAACTACAGAATTTATTTGACTTTTTCTTTAAAAGCTAGCTTAAGGAAGAAGTATTACTCAATTTCATATATATTTCAATCTATCCTTACAAGAGGCTGACATGGGATTGTCAACATTTTAAAATTTCAAAATTCATTATCAGTTGAAATTAAATCTATTATATACGAAAAAACGGCAAGCAAGCGCGGCATGTATAGGAATTGAAGGAGTATAAAGATTGAGAATGATCGATTATCCCAAGTCATGTACTTCGATCGGATGGGGAAATTCAATGCCATTAATCAATCAAGCCAATCCTCCTATATATTTTACTCATGACGACCATGCGCGGTACATATATTACTATGCCATTTTCACTTCTTTTAGTTTATCCTTTAACGTGGCAGGCAATACCCCCAAGTCATGCATGTACGTCCATGCCCAACCTCATGTAACATTAATTATCATTTTGCAGAGGTCAGGCAAGTGGCCATTTTCACTACCAGAAGGCACATGGCCATCGCCGTCCTCTTCTCATCCTTTTCTTCCTCAGTCTCTTCCCTTAGGGTTGCTGATCAATTCAGCTGGTTGGGACCAATTTACTTCTCTCTTGGATTCTTTTAATTTCTTCCATTTCATTTTAAATTTGTCTATCCAACCGAAGGCAATTAAATTGGAGAAAATTATTCAGTAAATAAAAAACGTGCTTCGGGACAGATGTCGGACTCTGATTCGATCTTCTTCTGTAACAGTACTTTCACTTAGAATTAATATATCTGAATTCTTTTTCACCTACAAATTGCTAAGAAAATGAACTTCTCATGGGGTGGATCGGATGTTCCTGTAGTAGACTCACCAAATTATAATATGCCGTCCAACATGAATGGTTCTTCTCCCACACTTGTCACAACTCCATCTTATAACAGGAGGTAAGGTTAATTGCCGTGAATAATTAATTTATGAGATCCCATTATTAGTTTTTAATTTTTCTAACTAAATTATGAAGTGAAAGAATTTTTTTAAATGCAGCTTAGAAGGGAAAGTAGCCATCATCACAGGCGGAGCAAGCGGTTTCGGAGAAAGTACAGTGAGACTTTTTACACAGCACGGTGCAAAAGTTGTCATTGCCGATGTCCAGGACAACTTGGGAAACTCCCTCTGTCAGGAGCTGCGGGCGGGCTGCGCACGGCTGGGATCTTCTTCAGAAAACGTAACATACATCCATTGTGATGTCACCAAGGACAGTGACGTCCAGAATGTAGTCAGCGTAGCCGTGTCTAAATATGGAAAGCTTGACATCATGTATAACAATGCCGGGATCACCGGAACCCTAGATTTCACAATAGTCGACGCGGACAACGAGAACTTCAAGAGGGTTTTCGATGTTAACGTTTACGGTGCTTTCTTGGGTGCTAAATATGCTGCAAAGGTTATGATCCCAGCTCAAAAAGGGGTCATTCTCTTCACTTCGAGTATTGCTTCCGTTACTTCCGGCGAGTCGCCTCATTCTTATGCGGTTTCGAAACACGCAGTGGTGGGGCTGACGAAGAATCTGTGCGTGGAGCTGGGACAGTATGGAATCAGAGTTAACTGTATATCTCCGTGTGCTGTTGCCACGCCGTTGCTGCAAAATGCGATGGGGTTGGATCGGAGAGCAGTGGAGGGGATAATTTGTGAGTCAGCGAACTTGAAAAGATGTGTACCGGAGTCGGAGGACGTGGCACAGGCTGCGTTGTATTTGTGTAGCGATGCAGCGAAGTTTGTGAGCGGATTGAATCTGGTTGTGGATGGAGGTTATAGCACCACAAATCAGTCTTACATGAAACTCGTGAAAAGTTTGATGCCCTAACTAATTAAGGATATTATATTAATGAGCTTTATTCCTTTCTCCCTTGTTCTCATTAATGAGTAATAACAACTGAGACACTATGATCAACATATATATTTGCTCAATGGGTTAGAGATATTATTGTCTTTGACAATATGCATATGTAATGTTGATCGCCCTTGTCTAGTCAAATTGAATATGAAAAATATTGGTGTCAAATAATTAGTCCGTGGCTCTGAATATAAGTCAATAGTCGTCGTTTTATAAAAAATTAAAATTTTTTTATTTTGCTAAAATTTAGTCTAATCAATCCTTAAAAAATATAAATATTTTTCCATGAGTATATTATTAGAGGGTTAATATAGAAAAAATATCTTTAAATATCTAATTAATTAAAAATAATAACTTATAATTTGTTACAAGAAAATTTAATTAAAATAACTTATAATTATTTACGGATGGAGTCTTTGATTTGGATAGTCAAACTTAATTGCATTTTCTGTCATACCCCTACCCTTAGTCAGTCATGAAAAGTACAAAGAAAAAAATATCATAAGAAAGAATAACTTTATAATCAAGGACTCCTGGCTCTATTCAAAATTGAATTTCTCGATTTAACCTGTATGTATTTTAATGAAGAAAGATTGACTTAATTATTAGTTAATCTTAACATTGTAATATCATTTTTCTTTAAAAAATTTTAACTAAATTAGTAAATAAAACATTTAATTCTGATAATTCAAAATGGAAAATGATATATTCAATTGTGGATAAACTTAAAAAAGAAAATGAGATATTCAATTCTCATCGAGAGAGTACAATTTAACATGGATATATATATATATATATGCCCATTTTAATGTAACGAAAATGATTGTTATGCAATTACTTATGAACTCCTCTACAATTCTGTAATCACTTGTCACGCTTCATTGAATTTAAAAGCTCTCTCAAGGAACGGAATTCTCATATACAATAGACGTCAATGCTGTGCAGTACAAAAGCATGCATGGATAGTTGTAGAACATTAGTAATTTCCACGGGAGTTATAATTACTTGACTGACCATTATTAATGGAACGCGTTGATCTCACCTAAAATGCATCATCCCATCCCTACGTACGTCCGAAAGAATCCGATCGACCTCTGACAAAGATTAATCTCCACCAACAAGGGCTGTTGAATGCATTCAAAATATATCTTACTTGACAATCTCTCCCATTGTGCACCCAGATGGACAGGTATTGTTTCACACAATTGTTTATCACCCATTGAATGCCAAGGAAGAAAGGAGCTGTCATCTTCCGATGGGGATGGCCAATGGCCCTCGACTTCTATTTCAATTGCCACTTTTAAAAAGCCCTTTTTTTTTAAAGTGCACTTATAAATTTTAGTGGAAAATACATCAATAAGTTCGTAATATTTATATTCTCCAATTCATAATATTATTGAGATGGAATGAAACTATTTAATAAGAAAATAAAGTTAAATTATATAAAAATGGTATAATAGACATTAGAGCTCAAATTATATTGTGCTTCTATTAAGTATTTAACAACCAATTGATGGTCAACTATCTTTAGAAAAATTAAAATAAATTTGTGAAGTATCCCTAAGGTATATTTTATAAAAATATATTTATCAAAAATAATTTTTTATTAAAAGAATTTATTTTTTCTTAAAAAAAATTCACCGATAGACACCAAACCGGAACACAAGATATTTTGAGATCCGGTACCCATAATAGCATATATATATATATATATATATATAAAAATGTTATAGAGTGATCTAATTAAATTTCTAACGGTTAAAGTTAATAGTCAACCATCTTTTGTTTTTTAAAAAATAATCAAGTACCTTTAGGGTTTAGTTTATCCTTTTAATGTTTAATTTATCAAAAATATTTGAAAAAATAATTTTTATAAGAAAATTTATATATTTTTTTAATAACTACTACCTCCGTTTTTTTTTACTAATCATTTTAGCTAACGGATTTAAGATCAAAATAGAAGTCACTTTACACTTTTCAAGGAACATTTTTATTTTTCAACAAACATTTAATGAAAAATTTTCAATCATACCTTTCTAAACACTTTAAATATTGGGATTGAATTCATATGAGCATTATTTACTATAAAGGATACTTTAATAAAAGAAAAATATTAGTTACTGAAACAATTATTATCTTGGTCAGTATTTCAAAACCTTAAATGACTTCTAAAAGGAAACAAAAGAAATAATTGTTAACTTTAATCGTTAGAGATTTAATTGAAGCATTATAGTATGTATTCTCTACAAAAAAAATATGTT
>JAOXNR010052336.1:0-16882 GCA_028571225.1 Parsonsia alboflavescens | reverse complement strand
TATTTTCTCATTTCTACCTTTTAGGTGGTTTTTTGTTTCAAAATGTTTTCATTCATTAATCCCCTACCACCCCCAAATTTTAACTTGCAATTGTGCCTTCCATTCTCTTTTTTCCCTTTTTTTCTTTTTTCTTATTTATCTATTACAGTATTTTTAAAATTCATTTTTTTAATTCATGTATTATCTTTATAACTTATAGAGGATAAAAATACGTCAAAAAAAAAAATTTGTTTTGATATTTCGAGATTAAATTCAAAATTTATTTGTTATTATTTATGTTCTATTTTTTATTTTAAATTAAATATTGATATTAAATATAGCATGGCTTTTATCTCTTAAAAATTATTATAAACTGTACAAAAATCATATAAAAAAAGATTTTATAAAAAAGGTTCCATAAGTGTTTTTATATCCAAAAAACTTTTTTTAAAAAACAATTTTACAAAAAAGCATCAAAACACAAAATTGGTTAATTTTGTTAAATAAACACTTCTATAGAAAGCATTTTTTAAAAAGTCCTTTTTTTATATCTATCTAAATGAGCTCTAAAATAGAGGCCCAAGGCAAACTGCTAGAATTGGGATTTCCTGGCACTTAAAACCGCCAAAAATGGTAGTTTTCAACTGTCAGAAAACACCTTATGCCTTGAGATCATATTCAGTTAATTGCTCATAAAATTGTGGAGTTTCGATGATGGAAGATATCTTGCCATGCACATCTCTAGTGTATGAGCTACAAGCTTGCCACTGACTTATAAATCATCTTTACAACCTTCCAATGTGTCTCGAAGGTCGCGATGAGCTTTGTTGAGGTCTCAACGAGTGATTTAAGTCTTATCATGTGTATCAAGTGTTATAGATACTTAATTGTAACGTGGAAGATTTATGAAATGGATTGGAGGTCACCGGTTCAAAGGTCGGGATCCAATGAGACCTTCTCCAAACTTTTTAAAGATCGGTGACCTAGGAAATCAAAGGCTCGAGAAGTCCCTTAAAGGTGTTGGATCAGATATCCTTCATTCTGGTTGGAGCTTGAGTTATTAGGATCGAGTTATTCGGGATGTACCCATTTTAGCCATCACCAGACAACTGAAAATGGAAAATGATACATTAGACGGAGGCAGTATTATATAAGGATTTTTGCTAAAGTACTTTTTGTTAATTTTACGTCCATTATTGTTGTCGGATAGATTAAATAATTTACTTCATGTCATAAGCATATAGTGTCATTAGCAAGGAAATCCGATGAAATCACAATTGTCTCTACCAGTCTAATACTTTTCGCCTAATTTTTTTTTTTTTTTTTGATAAAACCTTCATTGAAGACGGGGGATTTGGCAGATCCCTACCTGTTTATTAAGATATTCAGAACAAGGGAAACATACAGCTCCTTACCCTCAAAGAATGATGGAAACAAATCCACTTACCTAACAACCAAGAAAAACACCAAACTAAGTCCTTCTAAATGATGGAATCTTGAAACGATCTAAAATACTCAGGCCCTGAGCCACTAAAGGCAGAGAACTAAATGAGGTATAATAGAAACACTGAGAGTTATCACATGCTTCATTAGCTAAGCAATCAGCCACCTGGTTAGCTTCATGATATATATCAATTAATCTGAAGGAGCCTCTAGCCATCAACCCTTGAATCATTCTCACTTTCTTGTAAATCTTCCAAGCTACTGCTTAAGTACCTTTTACAATATGTATTACCACCCTTGAATCCATTTGGATTGTAACTATGTTCCAATTTTGCCTAAGGCAATACCGCAAGCCCTCCAACAACGCTTATCTCTGCTTCCATGTTTGTGGCTCGTCCCAAATAAATAGAGAAACCTCCCAAGAACCTCCCAAAGCCTTCTCTCACAATGTCCCCAATAGCAGCAACTCCTGGGTTACCTCTCGATGCACCATCAACATTCAAAACTATATCTTGCCTTTACTCATATTGCCACCAAAAGACCTTTAACATAATAGCCTTTTGCCTAACTGATGTACTGGAATCAAGATCTGGAAAAGCAATGCATAACGCTGTCATTTTCCTCTTGATTTCATAGATTATACCATTGCTGGAACTTCGTTCCCCTTCGAAAACAAACTTACATCTCGATAGCCAAATTTCCCTACATATCAATGTGGGTACAATGATTGCCATTACCCCAATTTCTCCTGTCAAATTTAGCCACCAGCCAACCTCATCTATGCAATGATCGAAACCTTGTTCTCTTGAAAAGAAAGACCACAATTCCTTAAAAATATAGCATGTCTCAAACAGGTGAGAGTAAGTTTCAGCATCCTTCATGCAATGACACCGAGAGGGAAATTGAAAACCCAATCTCCGTATGCTGTAGTCCAGTGGTAGCAAGCCTTTTAAAATTTTCCACATAAAAATTGTCCATGAAAGAGGCAAATACTTGTGCCAAAATCTGACCACTAACTCCCTAGTTGTATTCTCTATCTATCTGATACAAGAGCCCATGGGAAAATGTACCTACAGCTGTAAGTTTCCAGACAAAACTATCTCTGTCATGCAGCAAAATTGGAAAACCCTCCACTTCCTATACAATGTCAACCGGTAGCAGGCGATGCAATGTATCTGTGGCCCAATTGTCGTCCACAATGAGTTCCTTGACAAGCAATGAAAAATTCCTGAACTTCCACCCTTTCCGCTAATCTGCCTGACATTGGCCAATCTTCATGCCAAAAGGGGATCTCCCCTTTCCCACACAAAACCGCAATGTGGTTTTCAGCAGTGGACTGAACATCTTTCAGCCGTTTCCATTCCCTCGAACCACCTGAAACCATGGTTCTCCCCAACTAAAGGTCATATTTCATCTTGACTTGCCTCCCCCAAAAGGAATCTTCCGTTCGAAACCTCCACCACATCTTGTAACTATGAGCTTTTATGAGTGAACACAGTGAGTGGATGTTCAAACCAACTCTGTCAAATGGGTTACAAACTTTCTGCCAGCTGCACCAATGCCTCTTAACCTTGTCACTTGAAGAACCCCAAAAAAATCTTACAAAACACCTCTCCACGTCCTTTGTAATCTATACAAGTCCGTTACACGCAGCTAAAGTATATGTGACCGCTGTAGTTAAGACATGTCTAATGAGAATTACTCGATCTCCAACCCACAAGAATTTCTTTTGAAAGCCTGCAATACGTTGCTGAACCTTCTGTAAAAGCCCATGGAAATAGAACATCGTAGGCCTTCCAACAAAAATTTGACAGCCTAGATATATGATGGGCATTGTCTTCAGCAAGCAGCCTGTGATTTCCTTCACAATATTCTTCATGGACATCGGAGCTTTACTTGGCCAATAGATTGAGCTCTTCCGAAAATTGATCAATTAACCAGAGCTTGCCTACTAAAAATTCAGAAACTCCATCAAGCCTTCCAAAGCTGTCTTCAATCCCCTTGTGAAGATAACTACATCATCTGCAAAGCTAAGGTGCAAGATCAAGTAACCGTTTCTATTTGAGACGAAATTCCCCTTACTCCCTTTCACCAGCATTCGATTGAGCCCCCTCAAGAGCACCTTAGTAGCTAAAATGAAAAGAGAAGGTGATAGCGGATCTCCTTGCCTTACCCCATGGCTTGAGGGAAAAAAACCACATGCTTTCCTGTTAATAGTCACCGAGAAACTGTTGAAACACAACGAATTCCTGATCAAGTTTAGGAAATGAGGACTAAACCCAAACTTCTTTAACACCTGAAAAAGAAATTCCCAGGATACTCTATCAAATGCCTTAAACATATCCAACTTCATGATCAAATTGCCTCCCCAACACTTTGTGTTCAATGACTGCATATACTCCGAGGCCAGCAGAATGTTATCAGTGATATGTCAACCCCTAAAGAAACCTCCCTGATTCTCACATATCAGTTTCGGAAGCAATGAAGCTATTCTCGATGACATGACCTTTCCAATAATCTTTGATGAAAAATTGCAAAGACTTATTAGTCTATAATCTGAGAAGGTTGCTGGATTTGGAACTTTCGGAATTAGAATAATTTGCGTGGCTGAAACCTGTTTGGGAACACACACTCCTGCCCAAAAGTCTCAAATGGCTTGCATAATGTCTACCCCCATCAGATCCCAGAAACCATAATAAAGCTCACCGGGGAAACCATCTATTCCAGGGTGCTCTCCCTGTCCAATGCAAACACCACTTACTTTATCTCCAATGTGGATGGTAAAGAAGATAGCATCTGATTGTCCTCAGATGTGATTGCGGTCAAGATATCTTTTATATATTCTGCCGGATTCAAACCACAGCCACACTTCTCCGTAAATAGATCCGAAAAATAACGCACAGGTACCCGTTCAATGTCTTCTTGTTCAATTAACCATTCTCCATTTGAATCCCTTATCCTATGTATCTGCATTTTGGCTTTCTTAGTATGCCAAAAATAAGAGAAATAGGACGTATTACCCTCGCCAGTCACCATCCTTCAACCACCTTATTCTCGCTTTTTGCATCCAAAACAAGAACTCATTCCTCCTATGATAGGCAAGTTTCGCTTGAGCTCTATTTAAGCTTTCACTGTTTCTGTCAACTGGATCTTCTTTGTAGGAGTCCTGCTGCTGCAAACTTAATGCCTCAACTTTCTGTATGTCTGAACGTTACCAAACACCTCTTTGTTCCACGTTCGCAATATATTCTTCAAACGAATCAGCTTAGCAGCCAATATTTGCAGCCCGTTTCTAGCTACTTCCTGATTCCATGAACTCTCTACCACCTCCCTAAAGCCTTCATGCCTGCTCCACATAGATTGATACATGAATATTCTGGCCATATTTGTAGTGGCAGCCTTGATTGACAACAATAGAGGAGCATGATCTGATGACATCCGAGGCAAATGGTCCATCCATGTGAAATTAAAAGATTCTTGCCAATGTATATTAATCAGCGCCCTATCAAGCCTTTTCCAAGGGGGAGGAAAGGTTGAACGATACCATGTGAAGCTGCTCCCTTGGTACTGCAAATCCACCAAACCACAACCTTCTATACATTCATTAAACTCCCTCATGGCTCTAAGGCTTGCAATTGAACCCAAGGATTCCTCTTGGGAACGAACCACGTTAAAATCCCCAACAATCAACCAAGGATTTCCCAAATCCTAACTAATATTTAGCTTATTTAGCCACAAATCCCTCCTGTCTATATAGTTCCCCTTTGCGGACACCACCGAAAACAACACATCACAACCCAATATATCCTTTATTGTGCCAGTAACAACTTGAAACAAATCTGAAATCACTTCCAAGTGAACAAATTCAGACCAAAAAAGCCAAATTTTACCAGAGGAGCTGCTGTAAAAAAATGGAAAATTCAACTTATATGCATAACTTCTTATTCGGTCAGCTGAAATGAAGTGTTCTAGCACTCATACAACATCTGGTTTATGCTCTAAAATTATTTGTTTAAGATTTGCAACAGAAGTATCATTTCCAATACCTCTAATATTCCAGACGATGCTCTTCATATGGAATGGGACGGAAAGGCTGATCGCTTGGTCTGAGATCTTGTCAAGACTGCTAGAGGTTGGACTTCCTTCTTTTTCCTCTGTTTAACACTAGGGGCAAGCTCCTGGTCTGTCCAGCTATTGGCAGAACCACCTCCAGTTGGATTTCCTCTGTAGATTCCCCTGTAGTAGAACTCTCTACTTGTTCAAAATTGGCCACTAACCCCAAATTATCTCTGCAACTGTTAATCACTGTATATTGCTGATCAGCACAGACTCACAGACCAGATCTGTTGTACATTCTGCATGCCTATCTGGCTGGCTGGTGGTTCAGACAACTCAGTGACATTCTGATCAGACAATTCGGCATTTCGCTCATTCTGCACTACAGCCCGGTTTGTCTGCATGTCAGTTCCTTCTGCAATGTCCGTGGACGTACTCCAATTCTGAACCGGCTGAAGTTCAAATTTAGAAGGCGAAATACTTTTCGCTTCAGCTAGAGATATTGCAAAAGGATCATCTGAAATTGTACTCTTTTGGACTGCTGGAGATGTAATGAACATCAATTCTTCTGGGGAGACACAAAAATTACTTAACAACGAAGGTGGAGGCCCTGCAACAGGTTGCCCTTTCAAAACATCCTTGACTCGCCAAACCGAAAGATTGTGAGCTAATGGGTTACAATTTTTCTCCAATCCTCTGTTCTCTTGAGGCTTCTGTAAATCTGTCTTTTGCTGATCACCATCGACAAGATCTTTCAAGCTTGGATTTTTAATTCTACGATCCACAACATCATGTCCCATCTTCTGGCAATGAGAACAATATCGTGGAGCGTCCTCCAAATGGATTGGTTGCCAGAAACCCTTCTCCGCCTGTTCTATCCAAATTCGTTTAGGGGGTTTGTGCTGCAAGTCTAGTTCTACACAAACTCTGGCCACACTTGGACGGGTTATATTAGCAGTAGGATTATCTATCTTTCAGCGGCTTCCCGACAACTGATGCGAAAGCATGAAGGGTCTCCTTTCTGTATTAATGAATAGGAAGATCTGGGAAGCTGATCCATACCGGCACTACTAAAGGCTCCGCCTTTACATGAAAGCTCGGCATCCATTTTAAAATTCTGATCATATTCCGTTCAAACTCCAAACACCTTTGACCCATAGTCGATAATAATCCTCTTCCAAATGCAACCTGATCAAGATATGCCTGTTATTCATTAATCCAATAGTAAACTCTCCCTTCAGCCAGATTGTCCTGAATTCTTTGGGGAGGACCTCAATTGATGGCTTGCCATGAGAGAATTTGCCCACCAATGCATGTTTGAAAGGCTGTGAGAGGTGATCCACCTCTGCTTTGTTGGAAAAGAATGTTGGTTCGCCCTTGTATTCCTGTGGCTGTTTCATTGGGAATGTGGTTGCTGCTACAGCTGTTGCTGAAATAATTGTGCGAAAGACTTCCTCACCCATGGATTAGGCCTGTCCTCCGGTGGCTGATCCATCGGCGGTGGTGCTGCCATATGAGTGGTGTCAAGAAGTATACTCAGTCTCCAACTCTAGAGCGAAAAGCCATTCTACTCTACGCGAACATCAAATTGATAAGCTTGTTTAAGAAAATTTCTGCCCCTTTTTTTTTCTTCCAATGTTGTCATTTCTTTTGAGTTTTCTTTAATTTTCGTAAAGCCGTAGTGATGATAGGGGCTTGGCAGAACTCAACGAGTTTATTAGAAGAATAAGAAAATAATTTCAATCTGAAAAAGGGATATGATAAACCATATCCTCAAGTGAAAGTAGAAACAAATTCAATACTTACAAAACAATACAATTCTATCACTACTATATGAAATATGAACAATCAGTTAATCCTAATATATAGAAGGAATTCCTTAAAAAGTCCATATGACGAAAGCCCTAACATTAGGAGCTAAAGAGTGTTACTGATTAACTTACGGAAGATACCAAGTGGGGCTTGTCCTAGTGGCAAACCCACTGGTATCCGCTATCAGAGGTCTTGGGTTCGAACCCTGCTGGTAGCAAGGGAGAGTGCAAGATACTGATGTTCGCTTTCTCTAAATCATATAATAAATAATATGTCATTTCTTTTGTCTTGCTTAATCCATCAAAATACAATATATATTTACTAAAACAAAAAATGTAATATATAATTCTTTCAAAGGGTGCTTATTGAGGGTTATGCACCCAAGACCGCTCACGACAGAGACCAAACGGGTTTGCCACTGGGGCAACCCCCACTCAATGCATTTACTTTATTATTGAAAAAGAGTTTATGTAAGATTTTGACTTGTGTTTGACTATAATTATTGCATATCATGGATATCCTCTAATGACTAAATTGATTTTGTATATTTATTGGATAATAAACTAAAAAAAAAAAAAAAAAACAATTGGAAAGAGAACAGTCCAAAAAAAAAAAACAAAAACAAAAACAAAACATATCTTTACATTAACATTGACATAAAAAAAAAAATTATTGAATTCCAACTGAAAAGATTATTTGAAATACAATTGGCAAGCACCAAAAGCTATAAAACTATGAGCAAACCTTATTCTTAGTAATACCATTGCCTGATCTATCTATCTATCTTATGATAATGGATGACACATGACAAACTTTATTAAAATCTTCACCTTCATGGCCATCTACCACTTGAACTCTATCCCCAAATTCGAGGGGCATTCCCACAATCTCTAGTTTTGTCAAGGCTACAATGAATCGTATTCCATTGGGAATCATTGACAGTTTAGCACATTTGGAAATGAGAAGGTGACAGAGGCTAGGCATGGCTCCTTCCTCCACTATCCACGTCTCAAGTTCCTCGAGCGATTTGAGAGAAAGAAACACGAGCTGAGGAAACCCAGTGGTATGGCAGGTCATTCGATTACCAACAAAAGAGGAATCATCCATCCATAGCCTTCGTAATTTGGGAAGCTTTTCCAATGTTCCCATGGGATCATCCTCTAGTGACATTCCCCATAAACAAAATTCAGTAAGGCATTTCAAGAAGTCAATCTTATATTCAGGTAACATTCTGAGTTTTCCAGTAATAAATGAGAGATTTAGATACTGAAGATTGCTACAAAACAACTGTTCAAATGCGCAAGGATTATCAAAGTTGTAGAACCAGAGATCTGCCTGCTTCAACTGGGGCAAATTTAGTATGCAGTTGATGATTTCTACTCCATCATGTTCTTTAATACGAGCACTTAGAACAAGGAGATTGATTAACTTGGATAAATCATTGACATGACAGATTTTGGAGGTAAAGTTTTCTAATATCTCTAGCTTAGTCAAGCCAGCCAACTGCAATCTGCCGAAAATAACCAAATCATCATCTGGTAAATATAGATATCTCAAATTTCTCAACTTGTGCACATTGTTCCTGATCCACAAACACCAAGAATTGCTTAAATCAAGGGTTTCCAAGTGTTGAAGCTTGCTAATGGATGGTGGCAGTGTGATATACATGGAATCTCTCAAGCATAGGTATCGCAAGTGGATGAGGTTATTGATTGGCAAATTAACTACACCTAGTAGGTTGCAGACAATATTTCCAGTTTTATCGTCTTCGATATCAAACTTAAAATTTTCAATTGTTAAAGCTTTCAACATTTTGAAGTTCTTAAATCGAGTTTCTGCTAGGCGCCCTTTGACAAAATCATTTCCCACCAGAGAGCATTTAAATGAACGAACATGCTCGACCATTTCTTTCTTCAGGGGACGATAGTTAGAAACATCATCTGGATTCAAGAAAATCGCAAGCCTGCGAATCTTACCCATTGAAGAAGTACATGAATTTGCCGACATTCTGTGATCTCCTCCTCGATAATCTATTATCTTCAAAAAACTTTCTTCTTCTCCCTTCCTCAAGCATAGATCTCTCATGAGGTCATGGAGGCGGCACCACTGAAATTTTCTCATCCCCGCTTCTTTTTTTGCAACCACTTGAACCATGCCCCGCTTTGCTAACTCGTAAAGATAACGCTCGGCAATGTCCATCATTGATTCTTCCCCAATTTGATCAGCTTCAGACACCATTCCTTCTGCCATCCACATTTGATATAGTGTTCCTGTTTCTATGTCGCAATCCTCAGGGTATGTGCCCAAGAAAAGGAAGCATGGCTTTAATTGGTATGGTAAGTCATTGTAGCTCAAAGTCAGTACCCTATGCACTTCTCCTTTTTCTTCTCCAACTTTTTCACCCTTTTCCAAATAGGACTTTACGTTTTTGCTAACAACTTCCCACTCACTGAAATCATGTTTACTTGCCAGGATTCCTCCTAGTACGATGACAGCTAGAGGAAGACCCCCGCAGCATTTCACCATTTCCTTTCCCAATTCTTCAAACTTATGGACATCTCCATAGACTTGGATCCATAAAGGAGAAGAAAAATTAGTATTAATTATTTAATAATGAATGAAAACTAGAAGAAGCACATAAAAAGGGAATTAAAAATATGATAGTTATGAAGATAAAAAATATAAGAACTTCAGCCATATCTCTAGATATACTTGACCTTAATTAGGGTACGAGTTAAATGATACTCCCTCGTCAAAACATATGAACTGCTCGCCTCCTTATCATTGAGAAAACTAATATGAAATATTTCCTGATTATTAATGGAAAAAAGAAAAACAAAAAGATTATGAACATCTATAAAAGATCTTCATATCTATGTCCAGATGATATATTTTGATCATAATGATTGAAGTTGAACATTTTTTTTTCCAATTTGGCTATTCAACTTCTAAACATGTCAATTTGACCATTCAACTTTCAAGATTTGACATAATTAAGTGGTTGAATTATCAAATTTTACAAAGTTAAATAGTAAAATTGGTATATTTACAAAGTTAAATGATCAAATTGATACATTTGAAACATGAGTGCTCATCAAATTGAATATAACAATTTCATTGGTCGTTATGCCATATATTTGCCTTTATAAAGGTATTATTCCAATGATAATGAAGAAGCATAAATTTATGAAGAAAAACTATGAAACAAACATAAAAAATAAAATAAATTGAAAGGGTCAGTGGCTAATACCTGAAAGATTTCGTCCCCTAAGTGCCGTCTTCTGGAGAAGCTCCCAGCTCTCGTCTTTACTCAGAAGTGGAGGTTCATGGTGGAAACCATTAGGTGCAATATGGATTGCCACATCTTTATTACGAGTGGTGAGCAATATTTTGCTTCCCATTGCTCTCAATGGAAAAGCATTTTTCATGCAGTCCCAAGCACTGGAAGACCAAATATCGTCAAGAACTATCAAACACTTTTTTTCTTGTAATACTTGATAAAGTGCTTCAGTTAGCATATCAACATTCTTACACTTTTCGACTGCAATATTGAGTTTGAGACAAATTCTTTCCAAGATATCCTTTGTCTGCCATTGTTGTGATATGCAAACCCAGGCAAAATGGTCAAAATGTCGTCTCACATCTGGATGGTTGTAAACCTTTCGTGCGATGGTTGTCTTTCCGAGGCCCCCCATCCCGCAAATGGAAACGACATTATAATCATGATTCACCAGAGCTTCAGCCAACCTCTTGACTTCAGCCTCCATACCAACAAAATCCTCTTCTTCAACATGGGAGTATGTCCTCCTTATTAACTGTAGTTGACTGGAACTTTGGCCTTCTTCATCTAATATTCCACTGATTCCAAATTCATGGAAACTTTTTTTGAGATTAGACATCCTATCGACGAGAGCCACAATCTCCGACCCAGCTTTGTGTTGCATGTAACATTCATTGAGAATACACAGGCATCGTTTCAGGACATTTCTTGATGAATTTCTGAAGGCAAGGGTTTCGAGAACATTTTCTGCTTTGTAAGCAAGATCTTTACTTTGTGAGATCCACTCCCTAAGTATGGCATTATCATCTTGCCAACTTTGATCAGCACTTTTTAGCACTGACAGCAACAGCCTCAACTCGGATTGAAGCTGCCGAGCTTTGTCACTTACACCGAGTAAGTGCTTTCCTTCTTCTATCAAAAGTTTACTGATGCTTTCTAACATGAATGAGATGACAGGCTCTGCGAACTGAGCCATTATGACTTATATGAGTTCAATATGATAGGCATTGACCAATATTGTTCAGATTATATATATAAGGGCTGTTCCTCCTTTATTCCTTGCTTCAACATGAAAAAGCTTGGATGTTTTCTACACTTTTGGTGGAAGAATAAAGAACATAATTACTGCCCAAAAGAGTTCAACTATCCTTTATTCCTTGGTTTCACAGAACATGAAGAAGATATAACTTAAATAGTAATAAATGTATAATTTGAAAAAAAATGAAAAATCTGTTTGAATTCAAAGTGCTTAATCTTTATGAATTAAACATAATTCTTTCGTTTCTCTTATTGATTCTTCTCTCCGTAATATAATTCTTCTAGAAAAGACAGATTTTCGGATATGAGTTGAGCCATTTTGACTTATATGAGTGCAATATGATAGGCATTAATTACATATAATCCCATTGGGGCCTTAAATTTTTTGTTCACTCAAAACAGGGCCATTCCTCCTTTATTCCTTGCTTCAACATGGAATAGCTTGGACGTTTTCTACACCTTTGGTGGAAGAATAAAGAATATAATTACTGCCCACAAGAGTTAAACTATCATTTATTCCTTGCTTTCACAGAACATGAAGAAGATATAACTTAAATAGTAATAAATGTATAATTTGAAAAAAAATGAAAAATCTGTTTGAATTCAAAGTGCTTAATCTTTATGAATTAAACATAATTCTTTCGTTTCTCTTATTGATTCTTCTCTCCGTAATATAATTCTTCTAGAAAAGACAGATTTTCGGATATGAGTTGAGCCATTTTGACTTATATGAGTGCAATATGATAGGCATTAATTACATATAATCCCATTGGGGCCTTAAATTTTTTGTTCACTCAAAACAGGGCCATTCCTCCTTTATTCCTTGCTTCAACATGGAATAGCTTGGACGTTTTCTACACCTTTGGTGGAAGAATAAAGAATATAATTACTGCCCACAAGAGTTAAACTATCATTTATTCCTTGCTTTCACAGAACATGAAGAAGATATAACTTAAATAGTAATATAAGTATAATTTGAGAAAAGAAATGAAAATATTTTTGAATTCAAAGTGCTTAATCTTTATGAATTAAACATAATTATTCTTTTAAGTTTCACAAGCCATCAACAGCCAAGCTGTTTGCCGGCTGCGCGTGGCATCTTCTTTCCTCTTATTAATTCTTCTCTACTCAAGATAATTCATAATTGAAGCCATTCACAACTTAATTTTATGATTTTAGTTTTGTTAAATTTCAAAAAAGCTTTAAAAGCTTAAACTAATAAAGAAGGATTGATTTTATACATGTAACAAGTTTTGTAATTGATGTGATGTTTATGTTTTTTTTAGGGTTTACAAAAAGTTTCAATACATATGTTTTACTATTATAAAAAAAAAATTAAAAAACCCATATAAAAAAGTTTAAAATTTTCTTTTAAAAAATTTTAGTCAAATCAATGGTCAAGAATTTTTGTATATCCCTTAACTCGTCACCAGCCTTATTACTCCAACAGATATGATTTTCAACCTTATTCAGTATCGAACAAGAAAAGGAGAGCAACTTGTTAGCTAGGTTACACCTAAACCAAAAAGAATTCCACATGTCTTGGAATTCTTCTTTTTATGACAATCCATCAATTCTGAGAGGTTTCCCTATCAAGAGCTACTACAATTCAAAGTTGCAATCACTACAACAAATATTATAATTGATCACTGATGTTGCGGTTTCACCTCCAATATCTAGACAGAGAAAAGGAATTTTTACAATCTTCTTCATTAAGTAAAAATTAGGATCGTTAAATTTTTACAGCTATTGTCAGTGTTACTTCCGCAATAAAGATAGTTTCCTTTGTCAAAATTCCAAAAAAACAATGTGTTCTCTACCCCGTGAACAGGAACTATTCTATGCGAAGGTTCTTGTTGAGAGAGAAGTTTTACCCCCTTTGATCCCATGGGGTTTGCCAGACCCTACCCATTTATTAAGATAAAAATTTTGAAGACATAAAGGGGACATAAATAACCTTACCCTTAAGAATGAGGGAAACAAATCCACTTCTACAATCAACCCTTTAAAAACTATATGAAATGCCAGTACAAGAATTATGCTCATCGAGAGGAAGGAAGTTTAAGTCTATCTAATTTACGAAGACCACGAACAAATAAAGGAAGTGAATTGAATAGACTACGATGAACATAATGTAATCATACTTAATAAATTAGTAATATCCCCTATTTTCTACACCACCTTGTAAGGACCATACTTCTTGGGCTGCAACTTGTTGTAGGTTCCAACGGGAAATCTCTCCTTGGGCAAAAACACCATAACTTGATCAACTTAATTGAACAATTTGACGCCCCTCTGCCTACCAGCTGCCTTCTCATTCCTTGCATTAGTCTCAGCCAATTTCTGCTTCACATGTTCTTGAACCTCTTGCGCCTGTCTCACTATCGCATCAGCTGCCACATTAACATTATTCCCTCGCAGCACTTGTACCAAGTCCACAACATGCCTTGGTCGAGTCACATACACCGAAGAGAAAGCTCATTTTCCAGTGGCACTATGAACAACCTTGTTGAAAGCAAACTCAACCTACGGCAAAGCAAGATCCCATTGCTTCGGCTTCTCAACACTAATACAGAGAATCGAGTTCCCCAAGCTCCAATTCATCATTTCGATCTGTCCATCAGTCTAAGGATGTGCAGTTGAACTTTTCTGAAGCGTTGTACCAAACAGCTTCCATGAAATAATCCAAAAGTGACTCATGAACCTCACATCACTGTCAAAAGTAATAGATGTGGACACCCCATGCAGTCGAACCACCTGACGAAAGAAAAATCGTGCCACATTAGAGGCATTGGTTGTCTTCTTGCAAGCAATGAAGTGCACCATTTTGGAAAACCTGTCTACCACCACAAACACAGAATCCATTCCTCACGGAGTGCTTGGCAATCCTAGCACATACATAAGTCCTCCCAAATAGAGTTAGGAATCTGTGAGAGGCGTATAAAGACCAATATTTTGTACCTGACCTTTTTATCCCTGATAGATATGGCATCTTTGTACATAATCCACATGATCTTCCTCTGTTTTGCTATAGAAAAGAATGTTGTCGAAATAAACGGAGACAAACTTCCCAACGAACGGTCGCAAGATTTGAGTCATCACCTTCATGAAGGCACTTGGAGCATTAGAAAGGTCAAATGGCATGACAAGCCATTCATAAAGGCCATCCTTGGTCTTGAACATAGTTTTCCACTTGTCCCCCTGTCGGATAAGATCCTAATGGTACCCACTTCATAGATCGATCTTGGAAAAACACTTTGACAAATCTAACATATCGTCAAGTCGCGGTACTGGAAACCTGTACTTCATTGTGTTGTTGGTGCAACTATCCACACACATTTGCCAACTTCCATCTTTCTTTGGCTTTAATAAGGCTGGAACACCGCATGGACTCAGACTTTCTTGAATATGTCCCTTCTGCAATAGCTCTTCCACTTTCCCCCTCAGAATTTCACTCTCCTTCGGACTCATCCGATAGTGTGGTAGATTAGGCAGACTCACCCCAAGCACCAAATCAATCTGATGCTAAATGTCCCTCATGGGAGGGAGCTCATTGGGAACGTCATCAGTGACTAACTCGTTGAACTCCTCCAACAAAAGCTATAACTTTGATGGCACCAAAATATCAACAACCTCTGTGTTATCCTCTACTACTAGCACCTTCACAACCATGGCATAAACCTGCTTGGACTCCTGGGATTCTGTTCATCTTCGCAACTAGCAATGGTTAGAAACGCAGACCCCTTTTCTTGAGGCAATCTTACAGACTCCTTTCGCTCAATGGTCCCATAACAATTTTATAACCTTGCCAATTGAAATGATGGATATTTTCAAGACCCTTATACATAACATCTACATCATACTGTCACGGCCTACCCAATAAGACATGACTAGCATCCATATCAATGACATGACAAGTAACATTAGATCTATAAAATTTTCCAATTGAAATAGGAAGCTTACTGACTTCTGTTGCCATTACCATGGGTCCCTTCTTGATTCAGCTGATGCTACAAGGAGTGGGATGAGGTTCCATTCGCAACTTTAGATGCTCCATCAACCGCCTTGATACAAAATTTTCACAGCTTCCGCTATTCACGATCAAGTCACGAACTTTCTTGTTAGTCGAGTAGTTCGATCAAAAAATGTGTGGGGCTGGGTGTTGTCTTAAATCTTTGGTGCAAATAGCAATCGCTGCACCACGCGATGCACCCTCTCTCCTTTCTGCTCAACAACATCATTTTCCTCTTGCCAATCCTCCACAAATCCCTCGGCCTTGTCGCCTTCTTCCATCACTAAGTGTAGATTTCGGTCGGGGCATTCATTGGAACGGTGACCTGGTTTGCCACACCTAAAGCACTTGCCTAGCATGGGCATAGCATATGAGTTGGGAAGCTTAGGAGCGATTTTGTTGGTGCCACCCGCTTGAGCACCCCCTACAGTCCTTGGCCCCTCAGCAGTCGTACTCTTACTCTACTTTTGAATGGTAGGAACTACTGCTTGGGTGGCCTTTCAATTTCTTGAGCGAAGCTAGACAGCTCATTGACACCTCAGCAGTACCCAGAATAAGTCAGCTTGTGCTTCTTCTATTCCGCCTTCAACGCCATATTATGGGATTCATCCACGTCCCATAATATCTGCAATCCAATCTTATCTTGAGTGCAGGGTCACAACCCGTCGAGATATCTAGCAACTCTCTATCCTTCAGACTCGTTCAGATTGTTGCGATCAGCCAATCAATTAAATTCAGTCGTATAATCATACATGGTTTTTGACCCCTGCTTGCAATTCTGATAAGTATGAAATAAATCTTTCTCATAATCTTGGGGTAAAAATCTGTCCATCATTAATTGTTTCATTCTACGCTAGGTTCGCACAAAATCCTTTCTCTGCCTTTGTCTTTTGGCGTGCAATTGACCCCACTAAATTGCAGCACCACTCTTCAATTTATATGCAACCATTTTTACTTGTTTTGATTCAGGCATATCCATCATATTTAAAAATCTCTCGACTTCGGAAATCCAATCTAAAAATTCCTCAATAAGAAGAATACTGCTAAAAGAGGGCAAATCCACCTTCAAACGGTAGTTGTCGAGCCATTGATTATGTCTCTGTCGGCCTCCTCTCGGTATGGCTTCAAATTCTTCTTCAGATTCGCATAGCTCGCTGTCAGAAACATGATGGGCGGGCCTGGCATTGACCATGCGTCGTAACACGAACAAATTAAACCTATCTACCAAAACTAATGCAGTTAGGGCAAGTAGGGTCGAACCC
>JAOXNR010052335.1:0-16889 GCA_028571225.1 Parsonsia alboflavescens | reverse complement strand
GATTGTTGGAGCATTCTTGTTTATATCTTGTGAAAAGATTATTTATGATGAGAAGTTGATCTTCAATGAAATTGAACCTTATGAGGAAGAGATCAATGTGTTTGCTATGTGCTTAGTCTCTTTTTGGCATGTTTGGTGGAACTACATGATGTTAACGGTTTAAGTTTTGTGACAAAAGTAGTGATATGTTAGGATTTTGGAAGATTATGAAAAATCCCCTGTTTTTGAATGAGTACGATGCTATCCATCTTGATGATAATTTAAATCCTAGCATATGTGAGGCCTATTTTCTTAGTCATTTTACACATATGTTCGATGTTTTTGATTGAGGGCATCTATATGCTATGTTAAGGGATTGTTTCTTGAGCATAATGCCTTTGAATCCTATTTTTAGAGAACCTTTATATCATGGTTTATGAGGTCCTAGACCAATGGAATTTATGTCTTGCTCTTTGAATGAAAGAATTTGTTTTCTTTGGTGCCTTAATGAGTTTGTATTCCTTCTCTATGTTCCTTCTTCTAATGAGTTTCTTATAGTGGAAATGGAATACAGCTCAAAAAAGGAGAGACCACCACCTTTAAAGAAAGGTATGGTAAAGCATTGTCAAGTTATAACTCCCATGAAGGACAACTTGGAGCTAAGTGGTAAGTATCCTTTTGTTTCTTCAATCCATGTTAGTGATCATTCTCCTTTCTATGTAGGATCAAGAGATTCTAGGACGAATCCTTTTGATGAGAAGGGCAATAATAGATATCAAGGAGCAACCCTAACATTGGTGAAGGTAACATGGAACCTATCAAAGGAAGAGTGCATTGAAGATGAAGTTTATGAAAGAACAATGTACTTATAAAGACCTATTCTTCAAGTATGAGAGCTCATGGTTCCCTTCTAAAGATGATCCCTCATGTGATGTCCTACATGGCTACAAGCTCTATGCAATGAAGTTCCTTTATAGAAACTTGTATTTCAAAGACAAGAAGGTGGATTCAAGGATCAAGAAGGAAAGGATGGCATTGAAGCAAATCATGGAAGATCAACTTGAAGATGAAGCCATGTTTCATGAAGTTAAAATTGTAGATGAAGACCAAGTTGAAGAGCCTTGGTTTATAATCAAAGTCAAAGACTCATTTGAAGAGTTTGATTTCTTGGAAATGTGTATAAAAGACATTAGTTCAAGTCCATAAACAGTGCAAATTGAAGGAAAGTCAAGTAATGGAACAGAGAGTGAAGGAAGAAGTAAGGATGACGAAGAATAGGGGGATCGGAGCCAGCTTCAACAACACAAAGATGGTGCGGATTTATCTTGTGGGATTTATGCCCAAAAAGACTATCATTTTCTAAAATAATGTGTAAAAGACTATAATATTTATAAATAAATTTATACATATTAGCACTACTTGTAATAAGGTCCAAATTGATTTAAATAGATGATCTGTGTATTGGGACGTTCAGCATAGTAAGGTATGGATCATCGGAAGTTTAAATCATAAGGAATTAGTTCTTGGCTGATTAATGGAATTGGGAGTTCCATTGAACAAAGGTGATAACACAAGAGTCTCCTTTAAGTAGGATGACTTACCTTTAGCCATTGGGTAGTGCTTCCGAACTATGTGTTAGCACATTTTGTATGTGTAGAACAGGGCCATTCAATGATGGTTCTCTAAAGGTACTATCAAAGAAAAGAGAACTAATATCATTATTGCTACTGTTGTGACACGTCCCCATGACATGAGTATGGGTTGGTGGTCTGTTGAAGCTAGTTCCTTGTGCTTTGATATGCTATGGGTGAGATATCATTATGGAGATCAATAGCCTTATAAGCTAGGTACATGGAGTTAGTTAGTTAAGACAGACTCATATAATAGGGTCTCTATATCATTTCATTTACGAGATGGGTTAATCGCCTCCTTGTGTGTTGTTCTTAGTTTTAATCACTGAACCCGAGGCCTCGATAGTACAATTGTTATTGTATTGAATATTCTTTTAGTGAGTATTCTTTGAGATTCTATGGTAATAGAACTAGATACCTAAGGATGGTAGATGCTATTAAGTAAGGCAATAGTACGCAAGACCTAGGCTCAATAGTGGGGGGCAAATGTGTCATTACACCTATAGGTTAAAGACTAAGGTTTGAAATTTATCTCAACAAGCTTTCTGTTTCTACAACACTGTATTATGAAGTACATCAGCTTCTTATGGTAATAATAGAAGTTGTTTAGAATGACTAAGTGAATTACCACTATGTAGTAAGGGTATTTTGGTAATCTTATAGAATCATGAACATTATGTCTTAAGGTCCCTAATCTAGCCCTATTGAGCATTAATGATTTTATGTCATTCTTAAATAGGAGATTGGAGAAGGAATTAATTTTATTCTAGATAGCATTAATAATTAATTGAGGATTTAATTAATCCTTGAAATAAATTATTTAGGCTTGAATAAAATTAATTAGTTATTTTATTTAGCCTTATAATTAATTTGGACTTGCATCCATAAGATTAATTTTTTTGGGCTTGAATAAATTTATGGAGTGTCTAATTATTTTATTTAGTCTTATAATTAATTGGGACTTAGGTCCATAACATTAATTATTATTGGGTTTAAATAAAATGATGAAGTACATATTTATTTTTATTAGGCTTATAATTAATTTGTACTTAGGTCCATGAGATTAATTATTTGATGGACTAAGAATAAAAATAAATTTTGAACTTTAATTAAAAAGCCAGAATAATATCTTTTGTCCATAATCCAATGAATAATTATTGGACCTTTAATTAAATGAAAGGATGATTGGATTCTTGGGCTCATGGCATATTGAAAACTCATATTTTTAATTTAATTATTTTAATTGATTTTTTTATAAACCCTGTAATAACTAGAATAGGGATAATCCTTAGGCCCTTGAAAAAAGGACAACAGACTTAATTTCTCTCTCTAGAGAAAAATTACAATCAGTACATTTTCCTCCACTCCATTCATAAATTCTCCATCTTCTATTTTTCTTTCTATTCACCCAGACAAATAGAGAATAGATTAGAAGGATTAGAAGATATTTTGCATAGTAGATTATAACGTCCAGATCCATTCCACAAGATAAGATCTCCGAAAACTTCAAAAAGGTATCCTTCTCATCCTCTTATGTAAGAAATTTTTTAAAATCCTGGAACCACAAGATCATCGTCATGGATTGAGATCCAAGTAGTATCGAATCAGGTTCTCACAACGATTAGACTCAAATTTAGAAAGTTTTGTTAAACCTCATAATTAGAGGTATAAGAAATTGTAAAGGTTTTAATTTTATTATTACCTTTATTTTATTTTAAAAAAAATGGAGAAATCATGTTCTAGATCTGGAATTTTGGATTGCGTCAAAGCTATTCATTGAAGTTGCTTAAATGTCGGAAGATCACCTAAGAGTCAGCCTGCTCAGGCCTTCTCTCACCGGGATTCACAGGCTACGGCGACAGGCAGTAGGTTCTCAGGCGGACGGCAGTCAGAAGGTGTGCCAACGTGAGGGACTGACAGGGGACAGATCTCGAGCCAGGCAGAAGATGCGCTGATCAGAGGGACTGTTCGAGCCAACAGCAGGACAGTGCGGCAGAGGACAATGCGGCATAGAACGAACCAGTGACAAGCAGTCTGCACGACAGATCTGGTTGATCTTGACGCAGAAGCATCGGCAAGGCTGAGCAAAAGCAGGGGGGTGGTGTTCCAGTCTAGCAGCTTGCACAACAGACCAGCGAACCAGCAGACCTTCGCTCCGACGGACCGGCGAACCAACAGCACAATGATGGAGTCCAGTACTGAGATAGCCTTGTTGCAAACCGATCAATAGCAGTAGCAGTAGCCGATTGCAACTGGTTTAGTAGCTCCAGCAGATGCCCTGGCGACCACTAGCTGAAGTAGCGACGCCTCGCGTGTCGAGCTGCTTCGGCCGATAGTGACGTCTAGGTGGCTAGCGGTTGGCGACTGGACTAGTTGGGCAGAGGCAGATCTGGTGCTAATGGTAGTGGCAGCTAGGGTTTCAGCTTGAAGAAAAAGACCTTATTTAGGGTTTTCCTTATTTGTAGAAGAGGCCCTCAGTTTTTTAAAATTTCTAGTTTTTGACCTTAAGTTTTTTGTTAGTCCAATTTAGAGTTTTTAATTAGAGTTCATTTGGGTCAATGTTTTATTTATTTATTTTATGCTTAATATTTTTTTTGTCATATTGAAAGCATGAATAAATTAGAAGCCACCCTTAGGAAAATAAACAAGATCACATTTAATTAATTTGTTTGATTAATTGCTCACATAGGATTAAAACTAGAAAAAGCATGAATTTAATTTTACACTTTATTTTAATTTTATTATGTGACATATATCATTCCCAAGGGAAACCTAGATTAGGAACGTTCTCAAAATAATTATTTGATTTGGTTATGATAACTATTAAATCAAGAAAAATAATTATAATAATGAAAATTAAAATTCTTTAAATAGTAAAATGGTTATTTTAGAAATTAGATATAGCCTAAAGAATTTTATTAAGGGTTTTGTCCTTGACTTAATAAAATATAATTATGGACTATTATTTCTAAAAGTCATAACCTAGAATATAAATTATTAAAAGAATTAATAAAATATAAGGTTTTACAAGATTGAAATAACTTTAGAAATTATATTTGTTTAAAGTTATACCTTGAACACAAATATATAATTGAGTTATGTTTTCTTAAGAAATTAAGCCAAGATTATATTTTATTAAGTTCCTCAAATAAAAGATTGAGTGGGAGAGGATACATTAAATTGGACCCATGGCTTCCATTACTTATTTGGGTTAATGGTTGTGGCTTTCTCGCGTCACCTCATGTGACTTCCTATAGAATAATTATCCATAAGAACATAGAAATTAACAGAAAAATTAAAAGCCATTTTCGAGGATAAGTATTGGTGTCGGCCAACCCATCATTGGAGGCAGTAATACTAGTTTATCATGAGAGTGGCCAGCTCATTGTTGGAACTTATCTAGATTGATTAACTAAAATATTTTAGTAAGTAATGATTAAAGACTCAATTTAGAAAAGTATTAGCCTGTCTACGTAGCTCTATTGCTTTTTCTAAGAGCCGAATGTGGTCATTAGATATTCGTGCATTCGTTGCACAGATCAATATGCTAAACCACCATATTATTAATTATAGTGGGGGAAAGAATTATGGTCTAAGATAATATGAAAAGAGCAATCTGTTGATTGCATTAAATTGCATGTTTTATATGTTCTATGTTTTTAAAGATTATTTATTTTTATCTTTCATAATAGTTTGGTAGGATCTCTCTTTGTTTAATGGTCAGTTTTCTCTTAAAGAGAAAGTTAACTAGAGCTAGTTAATTAAACTAGAAAAGAGAATTGCTTAGAGTCCTAAATGTGGAACAATGTGAATAATATCTACATTCACAGTCTATTCTTATAAAAGAATAAAATTGTACTAAAAAACAAAAGGACTCCCATATTTCATAGAAAGATGTTAACAAAGGGATTAATCTCTCCATTTAAATTCTATGTCTAAACCACTGAGTCATAATTATAAAAATGAGGATAATTTTGCAAAGATCAATAAATCTCTTAGAACTAGATTTAGAATAAGGGATTGAATAGGAAATTGCAAACTCCTTAGTACGTATCAAGTTGGCTGAAGAATCTTCTTATTGAGAGTATGCTCTCAAGGATTTGAAGATTTATAATGAAGCTAAAGATCTTGATGTTCACGAGACAAGGAGAGTTTATATATATATTCAATCTTAAGACATCTATATCATATTCCTTGAATTCATATTACAATCTTCTAGGAGGGTATTACCTCTTAATGGTAGATTTCCTTCACAGGAAGAATTCTTAAAGGAAATGGGTAATGTAGAAAAGATTGGAAAAGATCGAAAGCATTTGGAAAAGATTTCTCCTATTGAGCCTAAGCCTAAACGAAAGAGGACTCAAAGGAAGGAGAAAATCGTTCTATAGATAAGCAGGATAAATCATCTCAAGCCTCATCAGAAATTTATATACGGTGATTGCAAGCCTAGGTATGTTTTTCTTGTGGACGAATCAGACACTGGCAGAAAGACTTTCCTAAGAGGAAATTCATATATAAAGATATTTTCTCAACCTAAGTTCTTTTTAATGATTGAATCTATTCCTTATGGATAGTTGATTCAAGAATCATTAACTGTCTATCTATAATTCCTTGTAGAATTTTGGAACATAGGATCTTTAGTGAAAGATGAGAAAACTTCGTAAATATGGAAATGAATCTTGCGTTGGGAATTCTTACTTTGCTATATGATTTAGATAATATTAAAACACTTTTATATGTTCAGAACTATAATGGAATTCACATTCCGGAATTTTTCTTTTTCATTGTTTGATATTTCAGATCAGAAGTATAAAAAAAGAAATCTTATTCTGATAGTACATATAATAGTTCATGTTTTATTATTATCAAGTAAATCAAGTTTAAAGCATTTTTTTCATATATAAGGATTAATGACCAATTATTAAGATTCTTGTTATGATTTTAATTTTTAGAAGTCTTTCTTCTAAAGATAAACTTAATAAGATATTAGGAATTTTATTGTATATGGTCCTTATGACTATTCATGAATTGCATCAGATATGATATAGTCAAAAGGATGACATATATAACATATTGGTCATGGATATAATTCTTTATATACATTTCTTTATAAGTTTCTTTTGGAGTCACACTTTAAGATATAAAATTTGTACTATTTTAGTGTTTAGCTATTTTGAAATAATATTAAGGAAAAACCATTTTGTTGTGTTATTGAGCTTTAGCTTAATGAAACTTCTCAAGATAAAGGGAGTTCCAGTTTTTGTATTAATTCAAGATTGAGATCTAAAGACTTAGTTGTATAATTTTATTAAGTGTCCATGCTAAAGAAAAGTATAATGGATAGTGGGAGAATTTTTATTTGTATTTACTTCAGGAACATATGATGTTTGTTGACTTCAATGTTAGATACTTGAAAGGTATATACAAGATTAAAAGTTCAAAGTTCTAATGAAGTAGAATTAAGAGAAGGGAATTATTTCCTAGAATCTCTATTAACAATTTTAATCTCTACAATTCTTAGGATCCCTGTTGTCATGGGAATTTTCTAGAATTCTAATAAGTAATTCGACAATGTCTTTTGACAGCAAATCGAATTATTCATAATTGGAAACCACTAGAAACAATAAGAGTTATCCTAGATGTTATTTACAAGATAATGTTTTGGTAATGAATACTATATTGAGTCTTAGGATTTGATTGAATCTAGTATCCTCTAATGGATACAAGTAGATAAAGTATAATTACCAAAAAGAAGCATAAATCTTGTATAATATTTAGTCTTTTTGTAGAGTAAAGTTAGCATCAGTCCTCAAGAGAGCACACATTTATTATGAGGCTTTTTAAAGTTTTATAGTTATCAATTAAACATAAATGCACTCTAGACAAATAAGAGATTCAAGATTGTTATGGATGATATTCTATTTCTGAAATAGAGTAATGTCATCAAGATAAAGAGTCTATATGCCAATATAAAATTGTCATAAATGATTTGATGATAAATTAGTAATACTTTGTATGTTAGATTCGAAAGTGAATCTTGGGTAAAATCTTTCAAATTGGTGTGTTTTTTAATGAAACCAATTTCAAAGGAATCACATCAAAAGATGTGTTCACTGCTTGTGAAAAGTGTGTGAATGTCAAGTTTTATTTGCAAATTGGCTATTTGTTTAGAGAAAATAAGCTTTGTGTGCCTAAATGTTCCTTGAGAAAATTGTTTGTCATTGAGAGTTATGGAGGAAGACTAATGGGACATTTTGGATGACCTAGGTGTAATCACCTAAAAACCCTAAGAAGGACGCATAAGAACACACAAAAAAAGTTCAACTTTGATCTTGAAATTTGATTCACTCAAAATGTTTAGTTGTTTTGTAGGAAAGTTGGTTATTGTCTAACTATTACAATAAGAGACTATTTATACTCAAACTCTTAGGAAACCCTAAACAAGACCTAAAATAGGCCAAAATACAAAAGAACTCTCATTAAACAAGTCAATTTGACTAAAAAAAATAAACAAAACCAAATTGCCAAGTTGATTCAATGCATTTGAAGCTGTGATTCGCAACTAACCAAACTTCACTGGCGCCAGGTGGAGAGCCAGTGATAGCATCGATAGCTCACTAGATTTTCACCGAAATTTGACAGCCAAAGCCCACAAAATCTTCAATTTTTTGACGGGCACTAGGATTCCAGTAGGGTCTTCTCGGCTATGTTGGATTTTCTAGCTTGTTTTCAAGTTGTTTTAAGTTACTCTTGGGCCCGTCTTCCTTGGCCTTTCTCCTCTTGATTCCACCTCACTCCAAGTTCTTGAACTTCACTTGAATTCTTCCCAAATCCATGAATCATATTAACATTGTACCATCTGTACCATCTCCTTGAATGATCCTCATTATTAGCGATTAGTTTCCTCTCAAATATGGCATTGAATTCAACTTGTTCTTCCTTGTCTTGTACATAATATGCCATCAATGTCTTCTTATAACTTGAATATTCATATTTGAGTTTGAAATACAAGGCTCCATAAATGAACTTCATTACACGGATCTTGTATTCCTTTAAATTATCATTTGCAAAGCTATCACTTGAAGACATCCTAGAACTCTAATACTTAAAATACATGTCCTTATAAGTCTTCTTTCTTCCATGAGTTTCATCCTCAAAATATTCTAATGTGATCTCAAATTTCAAAAGGAATTCTTAATTTATCAATCAATTCAAAACACACCGAATTAAGATCAACCCAATACTTCATTAAGAGGTTCAAGCTAGATTACCAATAACCATGATTGTCTTCCAATATGATCAATTAGTTTGAATTTCATCAATGCAATTCAATTACTCTAGCCAAGTATTAAATAACTCAAGAGTTAAACTAAGAATCCTAGAAGAGCTATTAGAAGGACACTCAAGAAAAGTGGAGTTTAATCCAAAAAGGATTCTCTCAATTGATATAAGTTGTTTCTAGAATAAGTTGTCTTACAAAATACAAATAGAGAACTATTTATAGTTTCATCAATAAGAATCCCTAATAATGATTAAAGACTTTGCTAACAATCTGACCTAGCTAAAAGACAATAAAAGTCAATAAAATTAAGTGGAATCGTCAAAATTGGGTCAAGGTCACATTAGGGACCAAAGCTGGAAAAATCAAAGTTTTGGGACTAAAGTGGACAACAGGCGCCGGTGTGCAAGCCAGTCCTAGCACCGGTACTTCTTTGGAATTCCTCCAGAAATTTTCAATTCATCCCTTTGTTTCACCTATCCAATTGGGATTCTAATCGGTATCAATTAGGTGCACCGCGATGCTCGGAATTTCTTTCAAACACGTGATCTTCAATGCTTCTTTCACTTGATTCCTTGGCACTTTAGGGACATATTCTTTACTTCAAATTCCCTCTTCAAGTCCTTGACTCATCAAACAAGTGAAATCCTTCCTTGGTTGTTCATCATCTATCAATGATAGTTTCTCAAAGATTGATTGAAAATCAAGAAACTCTTCTCTCCTTTGCACAAATGTGGTCAATGCTTACCTTAACTTAGATGCTCTAGCTCTTGTAATTGGTCCGGTAGGTATCATAGGTGTTGGTTCACCATCATTCCCCCTCACCTCGAAAGGATTTGTCCTCGAATCAGCTTCATCTTCGTCGAAATGAAAGAGATCACTAGCATTGAAAGTTGAACCCACATTATACTTACCGTGAAGATCCACTTTTTAAGCATTGTCATTGATCTTCTCTATGACTTGAAATTGACCATCTCCTCTTGGTTCAAGCTTTATCCTTCTAGAATGAGGAAATCTTTCCTTCCTTAAGTGAATCCATACCCGATCACCAACATTGAATTTCATTTCCCCTCTACCTTTGTTGTGTTGATTGGCATATCTTTAAGTTTGCATTTGGATATTCTCCCTTGCCTTGGCATGTGATTTCTTGATCATTTCTGTCTTCCTTTTTGCATCTAGACTATAAACTTCATTCAAATTTAAAGGGATAAAATCTAGAGGTGTTTCAAATGGAGAATAATGAGTAGAAGAATGCTCACATCTATTATAAGCGAATTCAATGAAAGGTAGACATTCTTTCCAGGTCCTCAAATCTTTAATGAGTAGAAGAATGCACAGTTTATCTTCCCTAAATATAAATCCATCATGCAAGTAATGCTTATCATATGCTCCTTTTCCGCAAGCAATAAAGACATGATTGAAATCATCATCTCCACCGTACAAATCTTGAATGAACTTAAATCCAAGCGACTTTGCATCAAGAGTAGTGAGTAGAGTGTATCTCCTTGTTAAAGCATTCGCTACAACATTCTCTTTACCTTGTTTGTATTTGATAATGTAGGGAAACATCTATATGAACTCCACCCACTTTGCATGTCGTTTGCTTAGCTTTGATTGTCCCTTCAAGTACTTGAGGGACTCATGATCGGAATGGATGGCAAATTCCCTTGGCCATGAGTAATGTTGCCAATGCTCCAATGCCCTAACCAAAGCAAACAATTCTTTGTCATACATAGAGTAATTCAAATTAGAGCCATGAAGTTTCTCACTAAAGTAGACAAGGGGATTATTTTTTACATTAACATGATACCGATCAAACTCCCAATGCATCACACTCAATTTCAAACACCGTTGAAAAATAGGCTAAAGAAAAGATAAGAGCACTAGCAAGTTTAGTTTTAAACAATTGAAAAGCACTCCGTTGTTCACTTTCCCATCTAAACTTCACTTTATACTTGATAATGTCGGTTGGAGGCTTGCAATGGTACTGAAATTGGGCACAAGCCTATTATAAAATGAAGCAAGACCATGAAAACTTCTTATCTCACTTGCACTTTTAGGTGTTGGCCAATCTTTGATGGCCCTTACTTTTTTCCTCATCAACATGAATGCCTTTAGATGACATAATATAACCAAGAAAAGTGACTTGAGGCAAACAAAATGAGCATTTCTTTAAATTGGCATAAAGTAGTTCACTTCTAAGAATGTTAAAGACAATTCTCAGGTGATTGGCATGCTCATTTATATCCCTACTATAAACCAAGATGTCATCAAAGTATACTACCACAAATTTACCTATGCAATCTCTGAGAACAGGATTCATTAATCTCATGAAAGTACTATGTGCATTTGTGAGATCAAGGTATAACAAGCCACTCCTAAAGACATGCTTAGTTTTGAAAGCGGTTTTCCACTCATCCCTTTCTTTCATACGAATTTGGTGATTGCCACTTTTCAAGTCAATCTTAGAAAAACATACACTACCACTTAATTCATCAAGCATTTCATCTAATCTAGGGATGGGAAAGTGATACTTAAGAGTGATTTTATTGATTGAATGACAATCAACGCACATTCTCCAACTTCCATCCTTCTTGGGCACAAGGAGGATAGGTACCACACAAGGGTTTATGCTCTCCCTCACAAAACCTTTGGAAAAGAAGCTCTTTCACTTGTCTTTGAAGCTCTTTGGTCTCCCTCCAGATTGGTTCTATAGGCGGCCTTGTTGGGTAATAGTGCTCCTAATATCAAGTCTATTTGATGCTCAATCCCTCTTAATGATAGCAATGCTTGAGGGATCTCTTCGGGAAAAACATTCTCAAATTCCTTCAAAAGAGAACAAACATCACTAGGAAGAGAAGATTTATTGTCATCATCGAAAGAAGTGGAATGCAAAGAATATGTATACATAAGTAATATAATTGGCTTGAAGCCCAAACATGCACTCTTCAACTCTCTTTCTTTTGCATGTAAACTCATTTTCTTTCCACTCCTCTTTTCTTCTTCACTCTTGTTCTTTTCACTATCACTTTGTCTCTCTTTTTCTTTCTTCTTACCCTCTCTCTCGTTTCTTTCTTTCTCACTCTCTCTTGATTTTCCCTCATTTTCTCTCTTGTTTTTCTCCTCATGGAACTTTTTCATTCTCACAAGAACCTTCTTTTGGTCCATATATGCTTCATGAGGCTTCACAGGAAGTGTATAATTCTTCCTTTGAACTCTAGGGAATGCTTATTCTTGTGGCTATCATAGATCACCTTCCTATCATATTTCTGTGGCCTCCCAAGTAACAAGTATGTAGCTTGCATAGGCACAACATCATATAGCACCTTATCATGATACTTGCCCATAGAGAATGAGATTCTCACTTGTTTTCCAACCTTGACTTCAGCGCTATCATTTAACCATTGAAGCTTGTATGGCTTTGGGTGGTCTAAGCAAGTTAACTTCATCTTCTCAACCAAGTAGTCACTTGCAACATTCACACAACTTCCACTATCTACAATGACACAACACCAATGTCCTTATATCAAGCATCTTGAATGGAATAAATTCTCCCTTTGCAAGCCCTCTTCTTCACTAGCTTGATTACTTAGTACTCTCCTAATCATGTACATTTGTTCACATTCACCTTCATTAGGATTGAATTCATTTCCATGCCCTTCTTCAACCACAACTCCTTCTTCTTCATCTTCATTAGTGGACTCTACCATGTCCCTATTCTTTAAGATGCTGTTTCTCCTGTTAAGACATTGGTTGGCATAGTGTCCAAAGCCTTGACACTTGTGGCATTTAACATCCCTAGCCTTGAAATGAGGAAATTGACCATTAACTTTGTCTCCTTGTGGCCCCTTGTTTTCTTGATGCTTAGGCTTGAATCCTTCCTCCATAGGTGGATACTTAGGCCCCACAATCTCCTTTTTAGGCCAAGTATTAGTAGGCTTGGTTAATGAATTTCCATAGCTATGCAAGCTATAAGGCTTCCTACCTGAACTCTTCTTGTGCTTCAATTGTTTTTCAATCTTTATGGCTATGTTCACCACATCTTGGAGATGGTGAAATTGGCATATCTCCACTCTATTTGCTATCTCTCTATTCAAGCCACAAAGAAATCTTGCAATGGTTAGCTTCTTCATCCTCCACAATATTGACCATCTCCTTGTAGTAATCAACTACACCTTTGGAGCCTTGATGCTGAGTTTGAAACTTTTGGTAGAGTTCTCTATGGTAGTAGGATGGAACAAATCTATGTCTCATAATTTTCTTGAGCTCATTCCATGTTTCTATGGGCTGTTCATGTGCCCTTTTCTTGGTGATCATCAATTGCTCCCACCAAGTAAGTGCTTAATCCAAAAATTCAACAATAGCTAGCTTCACCTTCTTTGCTTCGATAGTCATGGCAATCAATTACATGTTCCACTTTGCTTTCCCAAGAAGATAGGCTTCTGGATCATGACCATCTTTGAAGGGTAGCATAGCTAGCTTAATGGATCCCAAGCTAACACCCTTCTTCCTGGTTCTTGGTACCTTTCTTCGTCTTGTTGTCCTTGAAAATCTTCTTCTCCATTAAAGACTTCATCAAAGTGATCTTGTAGTACTCTTCCTCTTGGTTGGCCTCTTGGCACTTGTCCTCCCCTTCCTGTACCTCCTTGTTGAAATAGGTTTCTCAATACTTTAGCGGGAGGTGTTTCAAATGTATTCACCTTTCCTTCAACTTTATTGCTCCTTGTACCAAGATCTTGTCTCACTGATCCCATATTTTGTCTCAGTGATCCATATCTTGTGACAATTGTTGCATCATATCCCTAAGAGAAGACAATATTGCATTATCCTCCCCTATATTGGATGCAATAGATGAAGAGGAGCTCCTTATTGGCATGGTTGTACCTACAAATTAAAGACATAAAAACAAGGGAAATATATATATCCTCACAAGCACTAGTGTATCACACTTAGAAATGGCTTTTTCTCGTTCTAATGTGCTCACCCCCATATGCCTTTTACCTCTCTTAACTCTTCTTCAAGTTCTTAATGCGACTTCAAGAGTAGACAATTACTCAACAAGGTAATCAAACCGAACATCAAAAACTCAAAGCAAATAGTTCATATCTTCCAACATATAAGAGTCAAAGATATAAGAGTTTCAAAGAAGATGGTCATTGAACACAAGACGATTGATCAAACATAGAATTCAAGGAAAATAGATGAACTGCAATTTATCAAACACCTTGAGGTCAAAGACTTGGGATCCAATTTCAATCAATTTTCAATGCAATCAAGTTTCCTAATCAACAAATTTCAATACACAAGTAGGCAATTCAATTCAATAGATCATAAGTCAATCTCTACTCATCAATTTGATCAACTTCACATAGAATTCAACTTGACAACATGGTCATCAATTTTCAAATCTCTTCTTCTCTTTTTTTTTTCCGATTTTTTCTACCATTGAAATCTTTGATCTCTTCTACCTTTTTTTTTCTTTTTTCTTTTTCTTTTTTTTTTTGGTTGTATTTTCTTGGTTTTGTAGAGATAAGATAAAGTGGAAACAAACAAAAATTGAATTAGCCTTGATTTTGGGTCTTGGACACAATTCATAATGGATCACAAGAAGAAGAACTAAGATTAATGTAAAGAACAAACACAAAATCACATAGGATCATAGGATTTTAAAGAAACAATATGATCTTAACACTTAAACAAGAAAGCAAGCAAAGATAGGCAAACCTCTTCATGAAAAACTTAAGCTCCGATACCAAAAAGATGATGTGATCTCAAATTTGAAACGAATTCTTCATTCATCAATCTATTCAAAACTCACCCAATTGAGATCAACCTAAGACTTCATTAAGAGGTTCAAGCCAGAACCAATTACCATGATTGTCTTCCAATATGATCAATTAGTTTGAATTTCATCAATCCAATTCAATCATTCTAGCCAAGTATTAAAGAACTCAAAAGTTAAGAAGTGCTATTAGAAGAACACTCAAGAAAAGTGGAGTTTGATCCAAAAAGGATTCTCTCAATTGATATAAGTTGTTTATAGATTAAGTTATCTTGCAAAATACAAATAGAGAACTATTTATAGTTTCATCAATAAGAACCCCTAATAATGGTTAAGGACCTTGCTAGCCCTCTAAAATAGCTTAAAAGACAAAGAAAAGTCAATAAAATTAAGTGGAATTGTCAAAATTGGGTCAAGATCACATTAGGGACCAAAGTTGGAAAAATCAAAGTTTAGGGATTAAAGTGGACAATCGGCGAGAGTGTGCAAGCTGGTCCTGGCACCGGTACTTCTTTGAAATTCTTCCAAAACCCTTCAATTCATTATTTTGTTTCACTGGTCCAATTGGGATTTTGACCAGCATCGATTAGGTGCGATGGTGATGGTCGGAATTTCTTTCAAACACTTGATCTTCAATGCTTCCTTCCAATGCTTCTTCCACTTAATTCCTTGCACTTTTGGGATATATTCTTTACTTGAAACTCCCTCTTCAAGTCCTTGAATCATCAAACAAGTGAAATCCTTCCTTGGTTGTTCATCATCCATCAATGATCGTTTGTCAAAAATTAATTGAAAGGCAAGCAACTCTTCTCTCCTTTGCACAAATGTGATCAATACTTGCCTCAACTTGGATGCTCTAGCTCTTGCAATTGGTCTGGTAGGTATCATAGGTGTTGGATCACCATTATATTCTTCCTTTGATAGCTTCCAAGTTGACCAAATAAAAGCTTCCTTGGCTTCTTGATATCTATCACTTTTGAGGCTAACCGGAGCCACAACTAGTGCTTGTCCCTAGACCGATCAGGGTCCAAAATGTTGTATTTTGGTCTTTTCTGTTCCTTCCTTGATTGCTTTTACTTGATGCTTCTTCAAGGTGTTTTCCAAGCTCCAATCAATATGTTATTCACTTGGAAATGCCCTTCCATCCTCCTCTAACCCTTGAACTTCATATACATTGAACCACTTCTTGGATTGCTCTTCATCTCCTAGTTTTAACTCTTCAAAGATGGGCTCAAAGTCAAGTTCATCTTCTTTGTTTTGATAAATGTCATCATGGCCTTTTTTCATCCTTGATACCCTTAACCTTGTTATAGATGGAATTGAAGGTACTTGATCTCCATCACCAACTTTTTTCAGTAAAATAATCAAGCAAAAGAGGCTAAAATAGGTTTGAACATACCCAAAACATAACTAATGTACCCCAAAACAAAAATACTATGGATACGCATTCATTTTTCCTCCATGAATATAAACATTGATAGATATCAAGGAGTCGGTTGGGTTTACTTGCATGTCCTCAAGGGAACACTATGGAGTCGTCACTCTTGGAAGAAAAGATGATTATGAAGATCTTCATTTCAGGTTTGATAGGTTATGGAATCTTTCAAGTGAAGACTTTGCTATGAATGAACCAAAAGAAGACTTGAACATTCTATACAAGAACTTGTATTTCAAATGCAAGAATGAAATCTCAAGGATGAAGATTGATAGTGCAAGAATCAAAGAAGTCTTGGTTGACATTACTCAGAGGAGTGAAAAGTTTATGGCTTTGTCTGAAGATGAACATGTCAATGGATGGAGGTTTATGTACAAATATTTGTTGTACTTCAAGTTTAGGCTGGAAAACACATCAAAGATGCAGCTAAGATCAAGCCCTCACAAGCCATGAAGTGAAGCACTAGAGAAGACTAAGAATCAATATGAAAACAAAATGTATGAAGGTGAAAATCGTTTTACCAATGCCAAGAACTAGAGCCGATTGACTCCCTTACTTGCATTGGTTAATCAGCTTCATTTAGGCTTCAATTTGGATCATAATCCAGCGAAGTACCAGTGCCTTCACCGGCTGGTCACCAAGCACCGGTCGTTTTGCCCATTTCAGTCTCTCAACTTTCAAGTTTTTTCCTAATTCAATTTTGACTGTATTTTGATGATTTGACTTGATTTACACCAGTTGCCAACCTTTGACCATTGCAGAACTCAGCATCTTACACCTTTA
>JAOXNR010052334.1:0-16890 GCA_028571225.1 Parsonsia alboflavescens | reverse complement strand
TTTAGAATTGAACTTGAATCTTCTCATCTCCTCATTTGGTAGCTTCCATGAATTACCCCATGCCATGTATGCTCCTTCATCTCCATCAAATTGTCATTCCAACAATGGGGCCATGTAGCTGAAATCAACTGCTTGTTTCAACTATTGGTGGAATTTCAGTTGGAGGTGCATTTCCTTCTTTGTCATGACTTATGCCCCAAAATATCCAAAAGGAAAATCTTTGTTTACCATTTACTACATTCTTTGGTGTTTCCTAAAAATCTCGTGCAATTCCATCAAGTATCCAAGGGAATGTCTTTGTCAATGGAACTGTCATGACTAATCCAACGGGTATTCCTACAATGGGACCATGTAACTCAAATCAAGTTATGGTTTCGACTATTGGTGTAGTTTCTAATGTGGGTGCATTTTCTTTTTCATCATAAACTATGGCACAAAGGGTATAAAAACAAAATCTTCGCTTGTCATTTACTAACATGTTTGGTGTTTCCCGACATTCTCTAGTAGATCTGTCAAACATCCAAGGGAATGTCTTTAAAATGTGTTTTTCTTGGATCAATAGTTTCAAATATATCTCTAGGTATAACTATGGGTACTTTTGTAAGCATAGTTTTTTTTCTTCTTATGAGAAAAGTTTATTTCATTTTATTTTATTGTAGATCCGTCAAACATCCAAGGGAATGTCTTTGTCAATGAAACTTCTACGACAAATCCAATTGGCATTCCAACAATGGGGTCATGCAGTTCAAACCAAGTACTTGTTTCAATTATTGGTGGAAAGTCTATTAGAGTATGCAGAAGGAAAATCTTTGATTCTTGTTTACTAACTTATTTGGTGTTTCTTGACAATCTCGTGTTGGTCAATCAACCGTCCAAGGGTATTTCTATAATGGGGCCATGTCGATCAAATCAAGTGCTTGTTTCGACTATTGGTGAAGTTTTTGTTAGAGGTGCATTTTCTTTTTCATCATTAACTATGCCACGAACGATAGAAAAGAAAAAACTTTGTGTTCCATGTACAAACTTATTTGGAGTTTCCCGACAATCTCTTATAGAACCTTCAAACATCCAAGGGAATATCCTTGTCAATGGAATTTCTATGACTAATCCAATTGACATTCCAACAATGGAACCATGTAGCTCAAATCAAGTGCTTGTTTTTGGTGGAATTTCTGTTGGAGTTGCATTTTCTTGTTTATCATTAACTTATCACACAAAGGATCCAAAATTAAAATATTTTTTTCTTTTCCATTTACTATCTTATTTGGTGTTTCCCAACACTCTCTTGTATATCCATCAAGCATCAAAGGGAATGTCTTTCTCAATGGAACTTCTATGACTATTCTAATCGGCATTCCAACAGTGGGGCGATGTAGCTCAAATCAAGTGCTTGTTTCGTCTATTGATGGAATTTCTGTTGGAGGTCTAGTTTCTTCTTTATTATTAACTATGCCCAACGGATCCAAAAGGAAAATCTTTGTTTATCTTTTACTAACGTATTTGGGGTTTAATGACAATCTCGTGCAAATTCATCAACCATCCAAGGGAATGTCTTTTGTGAATGGAACTGCTATGACAAATCCATGGGTATTCCAACAATGGTGCCATGTAGCTCAAATCAAGTGCTTGTCTCAAATTTCCATTCTAGGTGCATTTGCTTCTTTGTCATGAAGCATGCCACAAAATATTCGAGAGGAAAATCTTTGTTTACCACTTACTACATTATTGGAGGTGCCTTTTCTTTCTCATCATAAACTATGACACAAAGGGTATAAAAACAAAATCTTCGTTTGTCATTTACTAACTTATTTGGTGTATCTTGACAATCTCTTGTAGATCCTTTGAACATCTAAGGGAATGTCTTTGTCAATGGAACTTCTACGACAAATCCAATTGGCATTCCAACAATGGAGTCATGAAGCTCAAGCCAAATGTTTGCTTCGGTTATTGGTTGAATTTCTATTTGAGGCGCATTTACAAATGATTCAAATTTAAATTCTTTGTTTACCGTTTACTAACTTATTTGGTGTTTCCTGACAATCTCTTGCAGGTCAATCAACTTTCTAATGTGATCTCAAATTTGGAAGGCAACCATCATTCATCAAATCCAAATTTTCAAACACTCTAAATTGTGATTGTCCAAGACTTCATGCAAGAAATTCAAGCTAGAACCATTAACCAATTGTCTTCCAATATAATCTAATGGATTGATTCCCATCAACTCAGTTCAGCCAAGCATTGAGAACCCTAAAGTTTAACTAAGAACCCTAGAAGAGCTCTAAGCCACACTCTCGGTCAAGTAACCCTGAATCCATTTGGAATTCATTCAATTTTTCTAAAAAGTGTTTGTAGAGTTAATTGTTCTAATGCAATACAAATGATGGACTATTTATAGGCTCAACCCCAATTCGGATTGCAGACTTAATTAGCAACCTTAAGCTAGCTTAAAACATAACGAAAGCAACTAACAATAAGTGGAAAAGTCCAACCAAAGTCAAGATTACAAAGTTGTAAAAACAGAGGACTAAAATTGAAAGGCTTGTTTCCTTGATTGTTCACTCCTCCTTGATGTCTTCTATCATCCACAAGTTGAGAGCTCTTTCCTTGATTCATCCTCTATTGATGGTTATGCTTCAAACATTGTAGTAAAGTCTAGCATTTCTTCTCTTCCTTTCACAAATGTGATCAATGCTTTCCTCAACTTGGATGCCTTAGCTCTTGTGACAAATAAGATGATGCTCTTGACTTTCCTTACCTTGGATGCTTTTGTTTATAGGGTTCTTCATTATTCCTTCCAAATCAAGGAGTTCTTCTTTGTCTTGCACATATATATCACCAATGTTACTTTGATCCTCAAAGTGCATATCTTTGAAGTATTAATCTTTGAACAAAAACTTCCAATCATTGTTAAGATCATCTTCAATGGAGATCATAAGTTTTTCAAGTTCTTGGACAATCTCCAACGAGTCTTTCTTCATTCTTGATCTTCTAACCTTTTACATAATCTCCTTTATTTCATAAGCATATTCATATGAGATCTTCCATGAATTCCGTCCAGCCATGTATGCACCTTGATCTCCATCACTGTCCAAGGGTATATCTTTGTTAATGGAAACTACTATGAAATATCCAATTTGTATTCCAACAATGGGGCCATGTAGCTCAAATCAAGTGCTAGTTTCGACTATTGGTGAAGTTTTTGTTGGAGGTGCATTTTCTTTTTCATCATTAACTATGTTAGAAAGGACATAAAAGCCAAGTCTGCATTTGTCATTTACTAACTTACTTGGTTTTTTTTGACAATCTCTTGTAGATCCTTCAAACATCCAAGGGAATGTTCTTGTCAATGGAACTTCTATGACAAATCCAATTGGAATTCCAATAATGGGGCCATGTAACTTAAATCAAATGCTTGTTTCGATTATTGGTATAATTTCTATTGCAGGTGCATTTTGTTCTTTATCATTAAGTATGCCCAATGGATCCAAATGAAAAATCTTTGTTTACCATTTACTACATTATTTGGTGTTTCCTGACAATCTCATGCAGGTCCATCAACCATCCAAAGGAATGTCTTTGTCAATAGAACAGCTATGACAAATCCAATGGGTTATGGGACCATGTAGCTCAAATTAATTGCCAGTTTCGAATATTGGTGGAGTTTCTATTGGAGGTGCATCTTCTTTTTCATCATAAAATATGTCACAAAAGGTATGAATACAAGATCTTCTTTTGTCATTCACTGATGGTGTTTCCTGACAATCTCATATAGATCAGTCAAACATCCGAGGGAATGTTTTCGTCAATGGAACTTCTATGACAAATCCAATCGGCATTCCAATAATGGGGTCATGTAGATAAAATCAAGTGCTTCTTTCAACTATTGGTGGAATATCCATTAAAGGTGCATTTTTTCTTCTTTATCATTAACTATTCAATAAAGGATTTAAAAGGATATACTTCGTTTACCGGTTACTAAGTTATTTGGTGTTTCCTAACAATCTCGTGCAAGTCCATCAACCATCCAAGGGAATGTCTTTGTCAATGCAACTAAAATGACAATTGCAATGGGTATTCCAACAATAAGGCCAGGAATGTCTAATCAAGTGCTTGTTTCGACTATTGGTGGAGCTTCTATTAGAGGTGCATTTTCTTTTTCTTTATTAACTATGCCCTAAATGATATAAAAGCAAATTCTTCATTTTCCATTTACTAACTTATTTGTTGTTTCCTGACAATCTCTTGTAGATCCGTCAACCGTCCAAGGGAAGTCTTTGTCAATGGAACTTCTATGACAAATCTAATTGGCATTCCAGTAATGGAGCCATGTAGCTCAAATCAAGAGCTTAATTCGACTATTGGAGGAGTTATCATTGCAGGAGCATTTTCTTTGTTTTATCATTAACTATTCCACGAAGGATCCAAAAGTAAAATCTTTGTTACCGATTTACTAACTTATTTGGTGTTTACCGACAATCCCTTGTTTGACTATCAACCATTCAACGGAATGACTTTATCAGTGGAACTATTAAAACAAATCCAATGAATATTCCAACAATGGGGCCATGTAGCTCCAATCAAGTGCTTGTTTTGACTATTGGTGGAGTTTCTATTGGAGGTACTATGCCGCAATGAATATAAAAGGTAAATCATCATTTGACATTTACTGCCTTATTTGTTGCTTCCCGACAATCTCTTGTAGATCCCTTAAGCATCAAAGGGATTGTCTTTGTCAATGGAACTTCTATGACAAATCCAATTGGCATTCCAACAATGGGGCAATGTAGATTAAATTTAGAGCTTGTTTCAACTATTAGTGGAATTTCCATTGGAGGTGCAATTTCTTATTTGTCAATATTTAAACCACACGATATCCAAAAGGAAAATCTTTGTCTGCCATTTACTAAATTATTTGGCTTTTCTTAACAATCTCATGGAAGTCCATCAACTATCTGTGGGAATTTGTTTGTTAATGGATCTACTATGACAAATCGAATGGGTATTCCAACAATGGGGCCACATAGCTCAAATCAAGTACTTGTTTCGATCGTTAGTAGAGTTCCTATTTATAGGTGCTTTTTCTTTTTCATCATAAACTATGTCACAAAGGGTATAAAACCAAAATTTTCATTTTCCATTTACTAATTTATTTGGTGTTTCTAGACAATCTCTTGTGGATCGTCAAACATCCAAAGGAATGTCACTTCTATGTCAAATCCAATTTTCATTCCAATAAAGGGGCCACGTAGCTCAAATCAAGTGCATTTTCTTCTTTATCACTAATTATGCCAAAAAGTATCCTAAAGGAAAAACTTTGTTTACCATTTACTAACTTATTTGGTGTTTCCTAACAATCTCGTGTAGGCCCATCAACCATCCAAGGGAATGTCTTTGTCAATGCAACTACAATGACTATTCCAATGGGTATTTCAACAATGGCGCCATGCAACTTAAATAAAGTGCTTGTTTCAACTATTGGTGGAGTTTCTATTGGAGGTGCGTTTTCTTTTTCCTTATCAACTACGCCCCGCATGATAGAAAAGTGAAATCTTCATTTTCCATTTACTTGCTTAGTTGGTGTTTCTCGACGATCTCTTATAGATCCATCATCCACCCAAGGGAATGTCTTTGTCAATGGAAATTCCTTGACAAATCAAATTGGCATTCCTACAATGGGGCAAAGTAGCTCAAATCAAGTGTTTGTTTCAACTATTGGTGGATTTTCCGTTGGAGGTGAATTGTCTTTTTCGTCATAAACTAAGCCGCAAAATATCCTAAAGGAAAATCTTTGCCATTTAATAAATTATTTTTCTTTTCCTGACAATCACGTGCAGGTCCATCAGCCATCCAGGGGAATGTGTTTGTCAATGGATCTATTTTGACGAATCCAATAGGTATTCCAACAATGGGACCATGTAGCTCAAATCAAGTGTTTGTTTCGACCATTAGTAGAGTTTCTATTGCATTCGCAGTTTCTATTTTTTCATTAACTATGCCATAAAGGATATAAAGGAAAAAACTTCATTTGCCATTTACTGACTTATTTGGTATTCCCAATAATCTCTTGTAGATCCGTCAACCATCCAAGGGGATGTCTTTGTCAATGGAAGTCCTATGACAAATCCAATGGGTATTAGAACTTTCGACTATTGGTGGAGTTTCTATTGCAGGTATTTTCTCTTTGTCATCATTAATTGCACCTTAATGGATATATTAGGTAAATCTTCGTTTGCCACTTACTAACTTTTTTGGCGTTTCCCAACAATCACTTATAGATCCCTCAACAATCCAAGGATTGACATTGTCAATGGAACATCTATGGCAAATCCAATTGGCATTCCAACAATGGGGCCGAGTAGCTCGAATCAAGTGCTAGTTTCGACTATCGGTGGAATTTCCTTTAAAGCTGCATTTTCTTCTTTATCATTAAGTTTTCCACAAAGGATCCGAAAGGAAAATCTTTGTTTACCGTTTATTTAGTTTTTTGGTATTTCTTAACAATCTCATGCAGGTCCGTTAACCATCCAAGGGAATGTCTTTGTCAATGGAACTACTATGACAATTCCAATGGGTATTCCTACAGTAGGGCCGTGTAGCTCAAATCATATGCTTGTTTCGCCTATTAGAGGAATTTCTATTGGAGGTGAATTTTCATCTTTATCATTAACTATGCCCAATGGATCCAAAAGGAATATCTTTGTTTACAATTTACTAACTTATTTGGGGTTTCCTGACAATCTCGTGCAAGTTCATCAACCATCCAAGGGAATGTCTTTGTCAATGGAATTGTTATGAAAAATCCATGAGCATTCCAACAATGGGGCCATGTAGCTCAAATCAAGTGCTTCTTACGACTATTGGTTGAGTTTCTATGGGAGGCGCCTTTTCATTTTCATGATAAACAATGGCACAAAGGGTATACAAGTGAAATCTTAGTTTTCCATTTACTAACTTATTTGGTGTTTCCCAACAATCTCCTGTAGATTCGTCAAACATCCAATGGAATGTCTTTGTCAATGGAACTTCTATGACAAATCCAATTGGCATTCCAATAATGGGGTCATGTAGCTCAATTCAAGTGCTTCATTTTGACAATTAGTGGAATATCTATTAGAGATTCATTTTCATCTTTATCATTAACTATGCCACAAAGGATCCAAAAGGAAAAACTTCTTTTACCATTTACTAACTTATTTGGTGTTTCTCAACCATCTTTTCTAGATCCGTCAACCATCCAAGGGAATGTCTTTGTCAATGGAACTTCTATGACAATTCTAAATAGCATTCCAACAGCGAGGCAATGTAGCTCAAATGAAGTGCTTGTTTCGACTATTGATGAAGTTTTTGTTGGCGGTGCATTTTCTTTTTCATCATTAACTATGCCATAAAAGCAGAATCTTCGTTTTCCATTTACTAACTTATTTGGGGTTTCCCGACAAACTCTTGTAGATCTGTCAAACATCCAAGGGAATGTTTTTGTCAATGGAACTTCCATGACAAATCCAATTGGAATTCCAACAATGGGGCCATGTAGCTCAAATCATGTGCTTGTTTCAACTATTGGTAGAATTTCTTTTGGAGGTGCTTTTTCTTCTTTATCAATAACTTTCCTTCAAAGAATCCAAAAGGAAAGTCATTGTTTACCGTTTACTAACTTATTTGGTATTTCCGGACAATCCCATGCTACTCCATCAACCATCCAAAGGAATGTTTTTGTCAATGCAACTACAATAACTATTCTAATGGTCATTCCAACAATGGGGCCATGTAGCTCTAATCAGGTGCTTGCTTCAACTATCAATGGAGTTTCTATTGGAGGAGCATTTTCTTTCTCTTTATTAACTATGCCACAAAGGATATAAAAGCAAAATCTTCTTTCGTCATTTACTAACTTCTGTACTGTTTCTCCACACTCTCTTATAGATAAATGAACCATCCAAGGGAATATCTTTGCAAATAGAACTTCTATGACTAATGCAATCAGCTTTATAATAATGGGGCCATTTTACTGAAATCAAGTGCTTGTTTTGACTATCGGCGGAATTTCTATTGGAGGTACATTTTCTTCTTTATCATTAACTATGTTCAATGGATCCGAAGGGAAAATATTTGTTTATCGTTTACGAACTTATTTGGCCTGATGATTTTTTTGGATCGTCCGCAATTATTTGATAACAATAGAACAGGAAAAAGAAACAAGGGACGTTTTGGATGAGCACTCACGATTTTGGGATGTTTTGCTTGATCACTCACGATTTTGGCCTTTAAATAAAAAGATCATCTGAAGACAAAGCTTGTTTAAAACTAAGACAAAACGAAATATTTATAACCTAAATCTATCCTAAACCTAATCGAAATTAATTAAAAGAATCCTAATCGGATTTAAATAAAAGAATCCTAATCCGATTCAGAAATAATAGAAAAAAACAAACAACAAAATTACGAAAATATCAGTAAAATATAATTAAATCTGAAAAACATAAAAAGTGCCTGAAAACCCATCAAGATGGTCTTGGATGGCCGAAAAACATTGAAGATCATAGCAAAGCTATAAGTATTGCTCATTGGGCTGTCTCTAGTAACCCTATCATGCCTCAGCCCATTCCGAGACAATTGAGTCGGCCCGCATCATGAGTTAGAGGATCCGCATTAGTCCTTGAGTTGGATAGGTTCAGATGTCCACATCACCTGACAATCTCGTGCAGGTACATAATCCTTCAAAGTGAATGTGTTTGTCAATGGATCTACGATAACAAATCTAGGGGGTATTTCAATAATAGGGCCATGTGGCTCAAATCAAGTGCTTGTTTCGACCATTAGTGGAGTTTCTATTGGTGGTGCTTTTTCTTTTTCTTCATTAATTATGCCATGAAGTTTATAAAAAAACGAAAAACAAAAAACCTTCATTCGCCATTCATAAACTTATTTGGACTTTTTGTAGATTCGTCAACCATCCAAGGGAATGTCTTTGTTAATGGAACTTCTATGACAAATCCAATTGGCATTCCAACAATGGGGTGATGTAGCTCAAATCACGAGTTGTTTGGACTATTGGTGGAGTTTTCATTGCATGAGCATTTTCCTTTTTATCATTAATATGCCACAAAGGATCCAAAAGGAAAATCTTTGTTTCCCATTTACTAACTTATATGGTGTTTCCCGAGAATCTCTTGTTTGGCCATCAACCATTTATGGGAATGACTTTGTCAGTGGAACTATTAAAACAAATCCAATGGGTATTCCAACAATTTGGCCATGTAGCTCCAATCAAGTCCTTCTTTCGACTATTGGAGGAGTTTCTATTTGAGGTGCATTTTCTATTTCAGCTTTAACTATGCCACAATGAATATAAAAGGTAAATCATCATTTGCCATTTACTAACTTATTTGGTGTTTTCCAACAATCTCTTGTAGATCCCTTAAGTATCCAAGGGATTATCTTCTTCAATGGAACTTCTATAACAAATCCAATTGGCATTCCAGCAATTGGGCAATGTAGATTAAATTAGGAGCTTGTTTCAACTATTGGTGGAATGTCCATTGGAGGTGCATTTTCTTCTTTGTCATTAACTATGCCACAAAATATCTAAAAGAAAATCTTTGTTTACCATTTAATAAACTATTTGGCTTTTCCTGACAATCTTGTGAAGGTCCATCAACCATCCAAGGGAATGTCTTTGTCAATGGATCGACTATGATAAATCCAATGGGTATTCCAACAGTGGGGCCATGTAGCTAAACTCAAGTGCTTGTTTCGACCATTAGTAGTGATTTTATTTGAGTGCAATTTTCTTTTTCTTCATTAACTTTGCCACAAAGGATATAAAAGAAAAAACTTTGTTTGCCATTTACTAACTTATTTGGTGTTTCTCAACAATCTCTTGTAGATCCGTCCACCATCCAAGGCAATGTCTTTGTTAATGGAATTGATATGACAAATCCAATGGGTATTCCAACAATGGGGCCACGAAGCTCATTTCAAGTGCTTGTTTCGACCATTAGTAGAGTTTTTATTGGAGGTGCATTTTCTTTTTCTTCATTTACTATGCCACAAATGATGTAAAAGAAAAAACTTCGTTAGCCATTTACTAACTGATTTTGTGTTTCCCGACAATCTCTTGTTGATCCATCAACTGTCCAACGAATGTCTTTGTCATTGGAACTACAATGACAAATCCGATGGGTACGTGTTTCGACTATTTGTGGAGTTTCTATTGGAGGCGCATTTTCTTTTTCATCATCAGCTATGCCACAATGGATATGGAAGGTAAATCTTCATTTTCCATTTACAAACTTATTTAGTATTTCCCGACAGTCTCTTGTAGATCCCTCAACCATCCAAGGGATTGTCGTTGTTAGTGGAACTTATTTGACAAATCCAATTGGCATTCCAACAATGCGCCCATGTAGCACAAATCAAGTGCTTGTTTCAACTATTGGTGGATTTTCCATTGGAGGTGCATTTTATCCTTTGTCATTAACTATGCCACAAAATATCCAAAAGGAAAATCTTTGTTTACCATTTACTAACTTATTTGGTGTTTCCTGACAATCTCGTGCAGGTCCGTCAACCATCCAAGGGAATGTCTTTGTCAATGGAACTGCCATAACAAATCCAATGGATATTCCAACAATGGGGCTATGTAGCTCAAATCAAATACATGTTTCAACTATTGGTGGGGTATTTATTGGAGGTGTTTTTTCTTTTTCATCATAAACTATGCCACAACGGGTATAAAAGCAAAATCTACGTTATTCATTTACAAACTTATTTGGAGTTTCCCAACCATCCGAGGGAATGTTTTTGTCAATGGAACTATTATGACTAATCCAATTGGCATTCCAATAGTGGGGCCATGTACTTGAAATCAAGTGCATGTTTTGACAATTGGTGGAATTTCTATTGGATGTCCATTTTCTTCTGTATCATTAACTATGCCCAATGGATGCAAAAGGAAAATCTTTGTTTACCTTTTACTAACTTGTTTGGTTTTTCCTGAGAATCTTGTGCAAGTCCATCAACCATCAAAGGGAATGTCTTTGTCAATGGAACTTGTATGACAAATCCATTGGATATTCCAATAATGGGGCAAGGAAGCTCAAATAAAGTCCTTGTTTCATCTACAGTAGCAAATAGCTCAAATCAAATGCTCAATTCAAAAATGGGGAAAGAAGCTCAAATGAGATTGTAGTTTCAACTATGGCTACAAGTAGCTCATATCAATGCCCATTTCAACCATAGGGGCAAGTCAATTGGGTGTTTCAACTGGCGGAACAAATAGCATAAATCAAATGGGCACTTCTGATTTGAACTAAAGTGGAATCGGGAACTGTTGGTGATCTAAAACATGCCTATCCTTCGAGGATTAGTGATGATTCTCTTCCATTTTTTGATGATTTAGGATTTACTAATAGGACCAAAGATGACGACGATGAAGAATGGTTAAAAAGGTTGCTAGTTCAACTTTGAAATGTGCTTTTCTTGGATCAACAGTTTCAAATATATCTTTAGGTATAATTATGGGTACTCTTGTAACCAATGTTTTTTGTCTTCTTATGAGAAAAGTTTATTTCATGTCAAACATCCAAGGGAATGTCATTGTCAACCGAACTTTTATGACAAATCCAATTGGCATTCCAACAGTGGGGTCATGTTGCTCAGTTGGTATTAGAGACTCAGGTTGCTGAAATCAATGGCTGAGCAGATTCATGGAGGTCATGGCGGCTTCGTGTTGGAAGGGAATGTGGAGTGGTTCCTGAGGAAGACGAATCGCCTTGTCAACGAGACCTATAGGAAGTCGAAAATGAAAACACAGAACAGAGAAGGGGAATCCAGAACTTGGAGCGGCAACTGGCGGAGGCGTAATTGGATGTTTAGTTCGAGGTAGGGGTGGAATCGGAGATTGAATCCGACAAGGAGGAGGAAGATGACAATTCGTTTGCGGCATTGAACCGAGGACGACAAAACTCACAAGAACGACGTCGCCGACAACCATCTTCTTTCCCGAATTTTGGCATGAAAATCGAGATTCCCAACTTTGAAGGTATTGTGCATCCTAATGAATTTTTAGATTGGTTACAAATGGTAGAAAGGATTTTTTATCTTCAAGATCTGACGGAAGAATAGAAGGTTAAGATTGTGGTGATTAAATTGTGGAAACATGCTTCAATTCGGTGGGAGCACATTAAGAAGCAACGAGCCAGAGAGGGAAAGTCAAAAATTTTGAGTTGGGACAAGATGAAGAAACTGCTGCGGAAGAAGTTTCTACTAGTATTGATGCAAACATGGAAACAATGGTAGGGAAAAAAAAATAGAACCTCAATTGTAAACAGCTTCACTCGAAAGCTTTATTACAGAAAAATGGAGAATCAAGAATAAAACGACAATATTCTTGAGACACTATGAGAAACGAATTTTATTGATTGAAAACTCAAATCTTCATGAAAACAACAATGTCTCCGAAAGCAAAGAAAAATCGGCATTAAATAAACCCTAGAACAAAAATTAGAAAATTAAGAAAAGACCCCTAAAGTTTTAAAAAGGCCCAAAAGTCCATCCAGATGACACCGGATGACCAAAAAATGGCCTTAATCATAGCATTGCAATGACTAATACTCCTTGGACCGCCCCAGATCGACCCGTCAAATTTGAGCTCATTCTGACGCTCTCGCAATTTTTCAGTTCTTACGTTCCGACCCTAGAAACTTTTCCGAACTTCTCTGAATCATCTCCGATTGCCTTGAAACTTCTCCTGCAGCCTCTTGGACCTATATGGGCCCTCCTGGATATCTTCCTGGGCCAGCTCTGCATCAAGTACCCTATCATTCCATTAAGCAGTGGGATTTGTCGGTGGAGCAGTATATTGTGAATTTGATCGGCTGCGCATGAGGTGCAATTTTCTTGAGAAAGACGAGTAGACGGTGGCACGATTTTTGGCAGGTTTGAAGTTCGAGATTGGTGACGTGGTTCAACTTCAGCAATATTGGACGTATGAATATGTTTGCAGATTGGTCCTAAATGTCGAGGGACAGCATAGACGGAAGAGTAATGGTGGTTCAGGATCTAGGGTTCTGAACAAATTTCAGAGCGGACAATCCTCTTCAGTGGCGGCGGTGGCTGTGAGTAGAGGAGACAAGGATAAGTCGGTAGTCAAGGAAGGACAATACAATGGAACTGGCAAAGAGGCAGGGCCGCAACTGCCAAGCACTGTTGTAAATGTTAGGGCATTGGGCAGTTTGTCGCAAACTAACCAAACAGGCAGTTTGTAACACTCTGCGAGGAGGTGCTTGAACTAGGTTTTGACGATGACGAAGAGGAGCCTAATGAAACACAAAAGGAGGAGGACATTGTATACGCTGATTCGGGAGAGTCCCTTGTGATTCGGCCAGTGCTAAGTGTGGCGGTAGTAGAAGATAAGTCTTGGTTGCGGCATAATATCTTCCATACTCAGTGTACTACAGGAGGGAAGGTTTGCAACATGATCACTAATGGCGGTAGTTGCGAGAATGTGGTTTCCAAGACGATGGTAGAAAAATTGGGTTTGGAAACAATTGATCACCCGCAGCCCTACAAATTGTGATGGTTGAAGAAAGGCATTGAGGTAAAAGTCAGCAAACGGTGCCTTGTTTGATTTTCAATTTTTTAAAAAAAATATACGGATGAGGTCTGGTGTGATGTTGTTCCTATGGATGCTTGTCACATTCTGTTAGGGAGGCCATGGCAGTATGATAGGAAGGCGACACATGACGGATTTTGAAACACATATTCCTTCAACAAGGATGGCGAGAATATCACACTGGGACCTTCGGATTTGAGGAAGGAGACACCAAGGACTTTGCTGTCTGGAATAGAATTTCGTGGGAAGATGAGGAGGGTAACTGAAAATTTTACGTTGATTGTTCTGGACAAAAATGCAGATCAGTCCGAGCTTCCTGAGCGGGTTACTCCATTACCGGATCACAGTTAGTTCAGACGTGCTAGATAGCTCAAGGAGCTGCATTCTCAGGATCGTGTGCGGATTAAACGGAAGAATTTGCAGTCTAAACAGTGGATTGGTAAACGTCGGAGGAAGGTTGTGTTCAAGAATGGCAATCTGGTTTGGATTTGGCTGAGAAAGGAGATATTTCCAGCAGGTAGGTTTGGCAAATTGCAGCCACTCGTAGATGATGCAGTTGGCAAGGATGAGTCAAATTTGAGGGCGAATCTTTTGCTAACCGAAGAGGATGATGCCAGGCATGATTCCTAATGCGACTGTTCCGAGCTCGGATCGAGCTCAAATTTGACTAGGTGACTCGGAACGGCCCAACGAACAATAGTCACTGCTATGCTCTTATGCAAGGCCTTATTCGTCCATCCGGAGTGGTCTTGATGAAGCTGCGAACATTTTTCTATTTTTAGTGGCATTGTTGTAATTTTTCTATTTTTAGTAGCAATTTCATAATTTGCTTTTTTTAGGGGTATTTTTGTAATTTCATTATTTTTCAGTTCCGATTAGGTTTATGTTTTGTTTAAGCCTTTAAATATTTCGTTTCTCATTGTTTTCGGCAACTTTTGATTATTTGGTAATTTTCGACTTTAGTTGTTTTTTCGAAAACTACATAGCTTTCGTAGTTTTCTAGCTTTTCTTCTGTTTAATCATTCTTTACGATATTGTTCTTGCATCAGTATTTCTTTTTGAGCTGCATTTTCTTCAATATCATTAACTATGCCACAAAGGATCCAAAAGGAAAATCTTTGTTTACCGTTTATTAGCTTATTTGGTGTTTCCTGACAATCTCGTACAAGTCCATCAACCATCAAAGGTAATATCTTTGTCAATGGAATTACTATGACAATTCCAATGGGTATTCCAACAATGGGGCCATGTAGCTCAAATCAAGTTCTTATTTCTACTATTGGAGGTGCATTTTCTTTTTCTTTATTAACTATGTCACAAAGGATAGAAAAGGAAAATCTTCGTTAGCCATTTACTAACTTATTTGTTTTTTCCCGACACTCTACTGTAGATCCATCAACCATGCAGGGGAATGCCTTTGTCAATGGAACTTCTATGACTAATCCAATTAGCATTCCAACAATGGGGCCATGTATCTCACATCAAGTGCTTGTTTCGGCTATTGGTGCAATTTCTATTGGAGGTGTATTTTCTTCATTATCATTAACTATGCCGCAAAGGATCCAAAAGGAAAGTCTTCGTTAGCCATTTACTAACTTATTTGGTGTTCCAGGGCACTCTCTTGTAGATCCATCAACCATCCAAGGGAATGTCTTTGACAATGGAACTTTTATGACTAATCCAATCGGCATTCCAACAATAGGGCCATGCAGCTCTAATCAAGTGCTTGTTTCAACTATTGGTGGAATTTCTATTGGAGGTGCATTTTCTTCTTTATCATTAACTATGCCCAATAGATCTAATAGGAAAATCTTTGTTTACCGTTTACTAACTGTTTGGTTTTTCCTCACAATCTCATGCAAGTCCATCAACTATCCAAGGGAATTTCATTGTCACTAAAACTTCTATGACAAATGCATTGGATATTCCAACAATAGGGCCATGTAGCTCAAATCATGTGCTTGTTTCAACTATGGGAGCAAATACCACAAATCAAATGCTCAATTCAACCATGGGGTGAGAACCTCAAATGAAATTGTTGTTTCAACTATGGCTACAAGTACCTCAAATCAAATGCCTATTTCAACCATAGGGGCAAGTCAATTGGGTGTTTCAACTAGGGAACAAATAGCAAAAATCAAATGTCCACTTCTGATTTGAGCATAAGTGGAATCGAGAACTTTTGGTGTTCCAAAACATGTCTGTTCTTCGAGGATTAGTGATGATTCTCTTCCATTTTTTGATGTTTTAGGATTTACTTTTATGACGAAAGATGACAATGATGAAGAATGGTTTAAAAAGGTTGCTGGTTCCATTTTGAAATGTGTTTTTCCTGTATCAGTAGTTTCGAATATCTCTAGGTATAATTATGGGTACTCATGTAACCATTGCTATTTGTCTTCTTATGAGAAAAGTTTATTTCATTTTATTTTATTGTAGATCTGTCAAACATCCAAGGTCATGCCTTTGTCAATGGAACTTCTATGACAAATCTAATTGGCCTTCCAACAATGAGGCCATTTATCTCACATCAAGTGCTTGTTTCGACCATTGGTGCAATTTCTATTGGAGATGTATTTTCTTCATTATCATTAGCTATGCCCAGTGGATCCAAAAGGAAAATCTTTGTTTACATTTACTAACTTGTTTGGTTTTTCCTCACAATCTCGTGCGAGTCCATCAACCATCCAATGGAATTTCTTTGTCAATGGAACTTCCTGAAGGGGGAACCGGATCCCGAATCCACTAGGAAACGAATCCGGAGTCCCAAGATTTTTAAAAAGTTCTCACATTGGAGTTCAAGAACGATACCTGGAATGAAGATTGACGAATCTCTTGTCCTGCGGAATGAATCTGGACGTCTTGATCTACTTGCATAAGATCTCCTAATCTATTGTTGGGCTTGAATAAAATAGAAGATCGAAGAATTCTGTGTCTGGAGTGAAGAAAAACAGACTTTCTGTAATTTTTCTATAATTTTTCTGCAGAGAGAAAAATTAAGTCTGTTCTCTTTTCTAGAGTTTCAAAATGATTGTATTTCTTCTAGTTATTACAATATTAATAAATAATCTTTTAATAACTAAAACAGAAATATGGGTTTTCTACAGGCCAAAAGCCCAATAGCCCAACAATCTTTTTATTTAAATAAAGGTCCAATAATTATTCATTGGATCATGGACCAACAAAATAACTAATAAATAATTAAAGCCCAATATTTATTTTTATTCTTCGCCCATTAAATAATTAATCTCATGGACCTAAGTCCAAATTAATTA
>JAOXNR010052332.1:0-16900 GCA_028571225.1 Parsonsia alboflavescens | reverse complement strand
GAAAGACACATATATATCTATCTATTTCACAGATATCACATAATTGTAATTTTAATAATGCAATCATATATTTATTACTGGTTCCTGGATCTTTTAAGAAGTTTCCTTCTCCAGTAAACTCTAATCTTATAACCTCAACAACTCTAGAGATGTAATTAGCTATATTATCGTCTTCACAAACTATGTATCTTTTGGTATCCTCTTCAATATTTTGCCAAAATCTAAGGGCACTGTTGACTAGACGTCGTTCTAAGAATCCCTTAGTTATTTCAAAATCCATTTTATTAACAGATACAGTTATCCGTAAAGACGTCTCCCATTTATCTATTGCTTCTTCAGTGTTTTTAACACAATCTAAATCTAAGTAAATGCCAAATGGATTAATCGGTTCATTTTTAATATCTCCTAGAGGTGTTTTATTCATTTTGGCCTGAACCCCTGCATAACCTCTGGTAGACTTGTCAAAGCTGGTTCATCTTATAGTAGGTTGACCACCACTGGTACTAGATATATCATTTATGTTAGGATTCCATTCAGTTTTCATCATATAATTAGGCTTGATGTTTATAAAATTATCTTCTGGAAGTGTTAAATCTCCAATCTGAGTAATTAAATTATCTACCTCATAATTTTCATTTTCAGAATCTGCGGTTACCATTTTAAATTATTTCCATCATATCCTTCTGGTATTTTCATTTTTTTTAGGTGTCTTTTAATTTGATTTTTATCTCCTATCTTGATTTCGTTGGATTTTTTATCGGTAAGTAACTTATTAATATCCTATAATTCTTTAAGTATCTTTTCTCCAAAATAAATTATCGTTTTTTGTACTTTTGTTAAATCTTTTTCTATTTTTAATGGACTATCTGGTTCTTCTAGCTTTTGATATTTATCCATGTAAATGATCTTCTCTATAATGTTTAGTTAGTTTTTTATGTTTCTTTATTAATTTAAGTTTAAGTTTTACTCCTAAAATAATAAGTTCATCTACTTTTTCTTGAATTATCGAGGGTGTTTTAGTAGGTAAGCTTAGAATAAGGTAAACTGCTCTAAACTCCTAGTATCTTTGTTCTTGTTTAAAATAGTTTATGCTTCTATCTAAGCTATTTATTTTAGCAAAAATCTTGTCACATATTTCTCAATCCATTATTCAGATCTATAACCCCAACTACTATCATCTATTGTAGGCTCATCTTTTATGAATTGGTTAATTTCTATATTAGGAACTTCTTGGTCTTGTTCCTCACTCCCTTGATTTGGGTATCGATTATGTTCGGTAAAGTAAATATCTAAATCTTCATCATGTATGTCTATGGTTATTATCTATATAAATATATATATATATATATTTATATAAAAAAAAATATATAAAAATATATATATAAATATATATATATATAAATAAAAATATATATTTATATTCAATCTTAAGACCTCTACATCATTCCTTGAATTCATGTTACAAACCACTAGGAGGGTATTACCTCTTAATGGTAGATTTCCTTCATTGGTAGAATTCTTAAAGGAAATGGATAATGTAGAAAAGATTGAATGAGATTCAAAGCTTTTAGAAAAGATTTCTCATATTGAGCCTAAGGTTAAACAAACGAAGACTCAAAGGAAGAGAAAATCGTTCTACAGATAAGCAAGGGGAAAACATCCCAAGCCTCATCAGAAATTTATATATAGTGATTGCAAGTCTAGGAATGTTTTTCTTGTGGACGAATCATACACTGACAGAAAGACTTTCTTGAGAGTAAATTCATATCTAAGGATATTTTCTCAACTTGAAGTTCTTATTAATGATTGAATTTGTTCCTCATGCGTAGATGATTCAAGAATCATTAATTTCTATCTGCGGAATTTGAAAAGCAAACCTCAATTTTCAGATATTTTGACAGTCTTAGCCGGACACTTGGTTCACCTTACTTCATCTTTGGAATGCCTGCAAACCCAAGAAATTGAGAAGAAAGAAATAGTTGAATTTGTAAAACAAGAAGAAGATAGAAACCAAAAGGAATGGAGAATGTTTCCTGCACCTTTATATAAAGTGAAAGAAGTAATATATAGTTATCTAAAAGAAATAATATTCAGAAATTGTTTAGAGAATTTGTCCCTTCGGAAACATCACCATTACTAGGAGCGATTTTTAGAATTTTTAATTTCATGGGAGAATTGGATTCAAGAGTACAAGGATATTCGGTGATCAAACTCTGCATACATTTGAAGTATTGGAAGGATCAAACCTTAAATGGTTTATCACTATCCATATCAAAATTATTGGAATACGGTATGATTTCTATAATCACTATTCCTGAGTAGACATTTGAAAAGATAACAGGACACAAAGCAGTAGATTGGATCATACATGAAGGCATGCTCAGAGGATGGGATACTCATGGGTATGTAAATATTAAAGCATTCTCTATCCCACCAAGTTTCTTCCCCTCACATCCCGAACATGAAAAATCAACCATGTTCATAGATCATAAGAGATATAAGAAGCCTGTTTTTGAAGAAATTTGTAGAAATACACCTCATTTATTCTCCGAACAAATTCATTCTATTGGAGAACAATTGGAATTCTATAAAGTAGCAATTGTGGATCATCCTACAGATCATTGGTATGATACCTTGGCCTACTGTGAAAAAAATGTAAAGGTGTTCATCCCTCATTATAGAAGAATAGTCACTCCATTTTTTGACATCCTTAAAGAAAACCAGTCTTTACTGGATTATCTCAAGGCAGTTTCTGCAATCGCAATTTCGGTCAAGGAAGAAAGAAAAGAAGAAAAGAAACACTTGAAGATAAGATGACAGCTTGCGGGAATCATGACAGACAACTTTTATAAATTCATTTGTTTTATTTGTAATAATTGTACTTTACTCTGCTAAAAGATAGTAGAATTATTTGAATGTACTGTTTCAGAATTAAAAATAAGCATTTTGAAATCCGTTAAAAATTAGTATAAATAGGATGAATTGTAAGGTTGGAACACGACCAATTTCACTCACTGGGAAGGGAAGATATTTGAAAAATTGAAAAGAAGACAAAATTTGAAGGAAGGAAATTAGTTGAAAAATTGCAGAAATAAGATCACTTGAAGCCAAAATCGAAAAGAAGACAAAAAAGATGGTTGAACATTCACTTGAAGACTTGGTTGAAAAAAGAAAGACATGACAAGACAAGAAGAAAGCAAAGCAAATCGGCCAAAAAGAAAGAAAAGAATTTCGGTCATTGAAGGAAGAAAAAGAAGACAAGAAACAATTGAAGATAAGATGACAGTTGGCAAGAATAATTGAATAATGACAGACAACTTTTATAAAGTCATTTGTTTTATTTGTAATATATGTACTTTACTTTTCAAAAGGATAGTAGAATTATTTGAATGTACAGTTTCGGACTTAAATGAAACATTTTGAAGTCCATTAAAAATTAGTATAAATAGGATGAATTGTAAGGCCAAGAGAGGTCCAATTTACCCCATTTCAGCAAGCTTTAAGTTTTCCACCTTTGTAATCTCTCTCCCTCGTGAATGAAATATGAAGTTTAATAAAGTTTTCAAATTTGAAGTTCGTTCACATATAGTGTTTTCAAATTATTTTTATGAAAAATCACTTCAAAATAAAAATAAATTTACAAATAAAGAAGGCTTTGTGCTTCAACTTCAATACTTTATTAAACTTCAAATTTTTTGATCACAAAGAGAGAGTAGAAGGATGGAAAACTTAAAGCTTGCTGAAATGGGGTATTTTGGGCGTGTCCTAGCCTTACAATTCATCCTATTTATACTAATTTCTAATGGACTTCAAAATGTTTCTTTTAAGTCCGAAACAGTATTTTCAAATAATTCTACTATCTTTTGAAAAGTAAAGTACAATAATTATAAATAAAAAAAACAACTTTATAAAAGTAGTCTGTCATTATTCAATTATTCATTCCAGCTATCTTCTTATCTTCAAGTTTTTCTTTTCTTTCTTCTTTGTCCGAAATTTCCTTCTTGTTGTCAAGTTTTCTTTTTCAACCAAGTCTTCAAGTGAATGTTGAACCATCTTCTTTGTCTTTTTTTCAATTTTGGCTTTAAGTGATCTTCTTTCTCGAATTTGTCAACCGATTTTCTTCCTTCAAATTTTATCTTCTCTTCAATTTTTCAAGTATCTTAATTATCCAATTGTGAATAATTGCCCCCCATTGGAAAGATATAACAGGCACAATAATAGTTTATCTGATAGTATAGTATATGCTTCTAGAGAAGTTATGAAAGTTTTGAACAATTGGTGATGAAATGATGTCTACAATTAAAAGTCAATAGAGGTTTGCTCGAGCTTCAATCCTTCCCACATTACGGTTGGAGTAAGCTGAAAATCTTTATTTAGAATAATAACTTTTCATCTCATCTTCTGCTTTGTATATTACAAATAAAATTCTTCAGATTTGAATACACCTAACTCATGTATTTTTTTTAAGGTTATAAGCTTTAAGAATTTACCACTCTGTATGGAGGAAATGCAAAATAAAACCATCCCTAACTAATTAGAAAGTGAGTGAAATTGGCCATGTTGCAGCCTTATAATTCATCCTATTTATACTAATTTTTAATGGATTTCAAAATGATTCTTTTAAGTCCGAAACAGTACATTCAAATAATTCTACTATCTTTTTTGAAAAGTAAAGTACAATTATTACAAATAAAACAAACGACTTTATAAAAGTTGTCTGTCATGATTCCCACCAGCTATCTTCTTATCTTCAAGTGTTTCTTTTCTTCTTTTCTTTCTTCTTTGACCGAAATTTCCTTGTTGTTGTCATGTTTTCTTTTTCAACCAAGCCTTCAAGTGAATGTTGAACCATCTTCTTTGTCTTCTTTTCAATTTTGGCTTTAAGTGATCATTTTTCTTCAATTTGTCAACCGATTTTCTTCCTTCAAGTTTTATCTTTTCTTCAATTTTTCAAGTATCTTCCTTATTCAATTGTGAATAATTCCTCTCCATTGATTTGACCCATTTATTTTTCAGATGTGTCACCTTGTATGGTAGTCCTTGTGATTGCAGAAACTGCCATGAGATAATCCATTAAAGACTAGTTTTCTTTAAGGATGTGAAAAAATGGAGTGACTATTCTTATATAATGTGGGATGAATACCTTTACATTTTTATCATAGTAGGCCAAGGTATGATACCAAAGATCTGTAGGATGATCCACAATTGCTGCTCTATAAATGATGCAAGAACAACATTGAAAAATAGCTAAACAGAAAGAAAAGCTGGAAATTTGTGAACACTGTCTAGTTTTCATTTTTTTTCCGACAAAAGTTGAAACTAGTCATTATCAAAAGCTCAATGAAACTGGAAGAAAAACGAAATTAAATAGTCTAATTCTAACCCTAAACCTAATCGGAAATAAAAAATTGAAATTACGAAAATACCCCTAAAGCATAAAAAAGGCCAGATGTCCATCAAGAGGATCTTGGATGGTCGAAAAACGTCTTACATCATGGCATAGTGATGAGTATTGCTCGTTGGGCCATTCTCAGTCTCCCACTCAAATTTGAGCCCATTCTGAGCTCAGACTAGTGCCTTGGGGATAGTGCCCCAACATCGATAAATGAGGTGTATTTCTGCAAATTTCTTCAAAATTAGGCTTCTTGTATCTCTTGTGATCTATTAACATGACTGTTTATACATCTTTGAGATGTGTGGGGAAGAAACTTGGTGGAATAGAGAATGCTTTAATATTTATAGTAAATTGAGATTATTCCAAACTAAAAATAGATTTTTAGGTCATGATTTGGATAGAGGTCTTTACTTGCCTATTACTACATCCATTGAATTTGTTCTTAGATTTCCCGATGAAATTAATTATAAGACTCAGTTGTAGAGATTTTTAGGATGTTTGAATTATGTGGCAGATTTCATTTCCAATTTGAAATTCATTTGTAAACCACTCTATGATCGCCTAAAAAAGAATCCAATATCTTGGGGTTCAATGAAGGGAAGGCCACAAACAGACCTCCTCCAGGCATCGATCGGAGGGAGTTTAGAGAGGGTACAGACATTACCTTTTTCAATTTTTCAGATAGAAGATGAACGTCGGAATCTATTTACAGTCACCAGCAAAAGTCTCCGAACTTTGCCTCAACTTTGTCAAACGAACGTCTCCTTCCAATGTACGTCTCACAAACACAGCAACGGGATAAACACAATTGAACTGCTAGATTCAATCGTGAATATTGTTTTTCTCATTTTTCGATTTCTTTGAACTTTCTATTTTTTTTTCTTCGCAGACACTCTAATAGTAAACAGGAACTCTACAGAAAGAGAGAGGCATCTTTTTTTAAAAACCCTAGAAGACTTCGTGATAAGAAGTCTTCTAGATAAATCAATCTCGTTTTTGAATTCTGATTTGAATTCAAAAAGAGAGGCCTATCAGAGTGTGACTGAGAAAAATTTGTCTAGGTTCAACGAACTTGGAAAAATACAATTCAGTCACATAATTAAATCTTAGTTATATTTTGGTCAATTCCTATTCATGAATTAGCCTAAACAACTTTAGCTAATTACGTTTAGGTCCCAAACGAGATTTTACCCATTAAGTGATACGTTCTGAATGTGTGACCCTATAGGTCCTCGTAAAATTGGCATTTAACATAAACGATATTTAATGTCATGTACAATAAGCGGTGTCTAGCAACACATTATCGCAATCCAATTAACGAGAATGTCGGTGACAAGACCTTTTGTGACAAAAAAAAACATGTTTTAATCTCTTTGTCCAGGAAGTCATAATTGAACACGAGTCATGGAACGTGTCATACTCGCAAAGTTCAATATCTCAATTCTCAACCCCGAGTAGATTAATTAAACCGAATAAGATAAATATCTCATATCTACTTATTCGAGCATGGCCATGCATTTCAAAATCTCACTCAACCAAGAATGCTAGACATCACTCTCTTGTCATATAAGAGGGACAAATCCTATCTTGATCATTCAACATTCCACAACACAAATTAGGACATACTTAATACATGCCTTTATTGTCCACTCAGTTAAGAGTGACGTTTGACAATATCAAAGTATGCAATCTTTCATGTAGGAATCTCTGATGACCTCAAGTCAAAAGATAAGACATAATTATCACAATGAAATCACCCATGACATTTATATAACAATCCATGAAGTGATTTCATGATGGGTAAATCCAGTACACAATACTCTATGTGTACCTACATGTTGATTTGATATCTCATACCTATGATGGCTGTCATCAATCAACACATACTAGTCTCAACGTGTAATTGATATCCTAATCTCAATAACATTTGACTTGGGACGTTTTAAGAATATAAATAAACTATTCTAAGGACATTACATAATTTATTTAATGAAATGCAAACATAAAAGTAAATTATATAATGATATAAATAGCATCATGATACAAAGTTATGCCCACTAAGTAAAATCATCATATGTTCTTAGGGCATATCCAACAATCTCCCACTTGCACTAAGACCAATCACTCATGAATCTGATGCCCATAGATCTAGTGTGATGATCATGTCTCTGCTGCATCAAAGGTTTCATTAGAGGATCAACGACATTGTCATTTGTTGGTACTTTGCATGTCTTAACATCTCCTCTCTCGATAATTTCTTGAATGAGGTGGTATCGCCGAAGGATATGTTTGGATCGCTGGTGAGATCTTGGTTCCTTAGCCTGTGCAATAGCTCCATTGTTGTCACAATGAAGCTCTATAGGATCAGTGATACTAGGAACCACCCCAAGCTCAGTGAAGAACTGATAGTAAATTCATATCTAGGGATATTTTCTCAACTTGAAGTTCTTATTAATGATTGAATTTGTTAATTTTGGAAAGATGATTCAAGAATCATTAATTTCTATCTGTGGAATTTGAAAAGCAAACCTCAATTTTCAGATATTTTGAAAGCCTTAGCTACACTCTTGGTTCACCTTACTTCATCTTTGGAATGTCTGCAAACCCAAAAAATTGAAAAGAAAGAAATAGTTAAAATTTTAAAACAAGAAGATGATAGAAATCAAAAGGAGTGGAGAAAGTTTCCTGCACCTTTATATGAAGTAAAAGAAGTAATATACAGTTATCTACTACAATCAAAACTGGAAGAGCAAATAGCAATTCAGAAATTGTTCAGAGAATCTATCCCTTTGGAAACATCACCATTACTTGGAGTGATTTTTTGGATTTTTAATTTCATGGGAGAACCGAATTCAAGAGTACAAGGATATTCGGTGATCAAACTTTGCATACATTTGAAGTATTGGGAAGATCAAACCCTAAATGGTTTATCATTGTCCACATGAAAATTATTGGAATACTGTATGATTTCTAGACTCACTGTTCCTGAGCAGACATTTGAAAAGATAATAGGACACAGAGTAGTAGATTGGATCATACATGAAGGCATGCTCAGAGGATGGGATACTCATGGGTATGTAAATATTAAAGCATTCTCTATCCCACCAAGTTTCTTCCCCTCACATTCCAAAGATGAAAAAACAATCATGTCAATAGATCACAAGAGACACAAGAAGCCTGTTTTTGAAGAAATTTGCAGAAATACACCTCATTTCTTCTCCGAACAAATTCATTCTATTGGAGAACAATTGGAATTCTATAGAGTTGCAATTGTGGATCATCCTACAGATCTTTGGTATGATACCTAGGGCTACTGTGATAAAAATGTAAAGGTATTCATCCCTCGTTATAGAAGAATAGTCACTTGGTTTTTTCACATCCTTAAAGAAAACCAGTCTTTACTGAAATATCTCAAGGTAGTTTATGCAATCGCAAGGACTAGCTTACAAGGTGACACATCTGATAAAGAAATGGATCGAATCAATGGAGAGGAATTATTCACAATTGAATAAGGAAGATACTTGAAAATTTGAAGAAAAGATAAAATTTGAAGGAAGAAAATCGGTTGACAAATTGAAGAAAATTGAAAAGAAGACAAAGAAGATTGTTCTACATTCACTTAAAGACTTGGTTGAAAAAGAAAACGTGACAAGAAGAAGGAAAATTCGATGAAAGAAGAAAGAAAAGAAGAAAAGAAGCACTTGAAGATAAGAAGACAGCTAGAAACCATGACGGAAAACTTTTATAAAGTCATTTGTTTTATTTGTATTAATTGTACTTTACTTTTCAAAAAGATAGTTGAATTATTTGAATGTACTGTTTCGGACTTAAAAGAAACATTTTGAAATCCGTTAAAAATTAGTATAAATAAGATGAATTGTAAGGCTAGAACAAGCCCAATTTCCCCATTTCAGCAAGCTTTAAGTTTTCGTCTTTGTAATCTCTCTCGCTTGTGAATGAAATTTGAAGTTTAATAAAGTTTTGAAGTTGAAGCTCAAGGCCTTCTTTATTTGTAAGTTTATTTTATTTTGAAGGTATTTTTTAGAAAAATAATTTGAAAACACTATTTGTGAACGATCCTTCTCCCCATTGGTATCAGAGCCATTTACCATGTTGATTTGAAATCTTATGGATGAAAGCTTAAACAAATTTTATACTTTCTTCCTTAAGTGAGTTCTTGAGATAATCTTCAAATCTCTCTTTCTTTTGTATTCCCTTTCTTTGTTTGAATCACTCCGTCGAGAATAGGGAAGATTCAAAAATTGGTGTTCAGAATCAGGTGTATGCCTATGTTGAGTATCCGGAAAGCTGTAAGACAGTTGGATTAGCCTGAGATAGTTGAAGATGAAGGCGTTGTAGTGACCAAACCACCTAGAAGATCTCTGAGAAAACAGACGACATATCTAGAGAGTCCAGACTTAGGTAAGTCCTGAGCATTCCTTAGGAGGTTGTGTCAAACGAAATTAAGGAATAAGATAGGAATAAATATTTATAGATTATTGATTGAATAAACTTTTGGATAGAAAGAATGTTTTCATAAGATTTTGAATCATGTGTGCCTCAACTTCTTCTAGTTTTTAGAATTTGTCAAAAATAGATTGTGACACTGTTAATGCGGAACAAATTAGTATTTCTTTTGATGATATAGAAAAGAAACTAGCAGGTTGGAATATTCTCCATGAGAAAATATCAAAAATTTATAAAATAGGTTTATTTGATTTTGTTTCTATTAAAACAACAGAAAAAACATTATCATTAGAAAAAGAATTTGGAATAGTTTATTTGATGAATCCACAAGCCATTAAATTACCACACAAAAAATGATGCCGGGCCAAAAGCACTAGTAGAAATCCAATGGCCCGAGCTCAGAATGGGCTCAAATTTGGCTGGTGGATTGGAAACGGCCCAATAATTAATACACATCGCTTTGCCACATGTTGTTGCAGTTTCGGGCCATCTGGGATCATTTTGATTTACTTTTGGGCCTTTTTATGTTTATGGGATCGTTTTGATGGGCTTTTATGCCTTTTTTATGTTTAGGGTTATTTTGGTAATTTTGTCACTTTTATGTTGGTTAGACTTTGATTATATTATTCTAGTTGTTTTTGGATTGGGATTTTTTTGGTTGAGTTTTGATTAATTTCGACTATATTGTCGCAATACAGAAAACTAGGCAATTTTTGCAAATTTCCACCTTTTCTTCTGTTTAGCCTGTTTTGTGGTCAATTTCTGCATCATTTGGTATCAGAGCACTAGGTTGCCTTCCCTAATGGCTTAATGGAATCGTGTTGGTCATGGATGGCATCATGCTGGAAAGGGACGTGGAGTCGTTCCTGAGGAAGACGAAAAGCCTCGTCAATGAGATATGCGAGACAGAGAAAATGAAGAGCTGAGAGGGCGATCCAAGACTTGGAACAGCAACTGGCGGAGGCTAGGTTGGCCGTTCTCTCTAAGGTGGGTGAGAAATCAGAGATTGAGACCAATGATAAGGTTGAAGATGTCAATCCATTTGAGGTTTTGAACCGGGGGCGTAATTGAGTAGAATGACTTTGCAGACAATCTTCTTGCCAGAATTTCGGTATGAAAATCGAGATTCCTGATTTTGAGGGTAAGGCTCATCCTGATGAGTTTATAGATTGGTTACATACTGTTGAACAAATTTTTTGATATTCGAAATTTGACTGAGGAGCAGAAGGTTAAAATTGTTGTGAGTAAAAATAGAAAACATGTGTCAATATAGTGCGAGCATGTTAAGAAGCAATGTGTAAGAAAGGGGAAGTCGAAAATTGAGACTTGGGATAAGATGAAGAAATTGTTAGGAAAGAAATTTCTACTTACTCACTACAAGCAGAAAGCGTTTATTGAATATCATAGTGTTAAGCAACGTGAGTTGTTGGTGGAACAATATTTTGAGGAATTTGATCATCTGCGTATGAGATGTGATGTGGCGGAAGAAGATGAGCAAACAATGGCTCGTTTTTTGGCGAGATTGAGGGTGGAAATTGCAGATGTGGTTCAATTGCAACAATATTGGTCATATGAAGATGTATGCAGACTAGTCCTGAAAGTCGAGGGACAGTGTAAACGGAAGAATAGTGGTTCAGGGTCTAGATATCTGATAGTCAATCCTCTTCAACGGCGGTGGCTGTGGGTAAAGGAGAAAAGGGTTAATTAGTAGTCAAGGAAGGACAACACAGTGGGACTGGCAACGGAGTAGGGACGGCTAAGCACTATTTTAAATGTCAGGGTATTGGATACTTTGCTGTAGACTATCCAAATAGGAAATTCGTGACACTCAATGAGGAGGTCCTGGAACCGATGTTTGATGAATATGAAGAGGAACCTGATGACAACGAGTAGGATATTATGTATGCTGATTCAGGAGAGTCACTTGTGATTAGGCGAGTTCTAAATATGGCTATAGTAGAAGAAGAGTCTTGGTTGCAGCATAGCATCTTTCATACCTGATGTACTACTAGAGGAAAGGTTTGTAACATGATCATTGAAGGTGGTAGCTATGAGAATGTGGTCTCCATGATGATGGTAGAAAAATTGGGCTTAGAAATAGTTGAGCACCCATAGCCCTATAAGCTATCGTGGTTGAAGAAGGGCAACGAAGTGAAAGTCAGCAAACGGTGTCTGCTATAGTTTTCGATTGGTAAGAAATATACTGACGAGGTCTGGTGTGATGTTGTTCCTATGGATGCTTGTCACATTCTATTCAGGAGGCCGGGGCAGTATGATAGGAGGACGAAACATGATGGATTTTTGAACACATACACCTTTAGTAAGGATGGTGAGAGTATGACATTGGGTCCTTCGGATTTGAACAAGGAAGCAACGAAGAATCTACTGTCCAGAGCAAAATTTGATGAGGAAATGAGCTAGGTGACTGAAATTTTTGCATTGGTTGTCCTGGAACAAAATATAGACTCGTCCGAGGTTCCTGAGCAAATTATTCCATTGTTGTAAGAATTTGCTGATGTGATACTAGAGGAGATGCCTTTGGGTTTGCCACCTATGAGGGACATCCAGCACTATATAGACTTCGTGCTAGGTGCTGTTATTCCTAATAAGGCAACCTATCACATAAGTCCTAAGGAGCATGAGGAGCTACAGTGACAAGTGCACGAATTGATGGAAAAAAGGGTTGTTCGGGAAAGTATGAGTCCTTGTGTAGTGCCAACTTTATTAGTGCCAAAGAAAGATGGTTCTTAGCGAATGTGCATTGACAGTAGGGAGGTAAGCTAACCATTAGGTACAAGTGCCCAATTCCCCGATTTGATGATTTGATTGACCAGTTACATGGGGCATCTGTCTTTTCGAAGATAGATTTAAGGAGCGGATACCACCAAATTCGGGTACGACCGGGGGATGAGTGGAAGATCGCGTTTAAGACGCGAGATGGGTTGTACGAATGGATGGTCATGCCTTTTGGACTGTCATACGTGCCCAGTACCTTTATGAGATCGATGAATCAAGTGTTTCACCCATTTATTGGCCAATTTGTGGTCGTACATTTCGATGACATCTTAATTTATAGTGTCTCGATTGAGCAGCATTTAGAGTACCTGAGGACAGTGTTTGAGGCGTTGAGGAAGCAAAAGCCGTTTGCTAATGCAAAAAAAATGTCACTTTTTGACTGAACATGTGACATTTTTGGGTTATGTTGTAGTAGGCAGTGGCATTCAGATGGATCCCGCAACGATGGATGCTATTCCAAACTGGGAGACGCCAAAGACAATGTTTGATGTCCGCAGCTTCCATGGGCTGGCATCTTTCTATCGGAGGTTTATTCGGGGTTGCGGCTCCATTATTGCACCTTTGACAGACTGTTTGTAAGGGAGGCTTTTTATATGGATTGCAAAGCTAGATTTGGCTTTTCAATTGCTGAAACGAAAGGTAATCGAAGCTCTTGTATTGGTTTTACCTGATTTTCCTAAAATTTTCGAAGTGCATTGTGATGCTTTAGGAGTGGGTATTGGAGGAGTGTTAAGCTAGTGAGGCAGACCTGTAGCTTTCTTCAGTGAAAAGCTAAATGAGGCAAAGCAGAGGTACTCAACGTATGACAAGGAGTTTTATGCAATTATGAGGAGTTTGGAACATTGGAGGCACTATCTTGCGTCGAAGGAGTTTGTTTTGTTCTCTAATCATGAGGCCCTGAAATTCATTAATGGACAACACAAACTGAATACGAGACACGCGAAATGGGTAAAGTTTTTTCAAGCTATCAATTTTCCATTCAACACATGGCAAGTGTACTGAATAGGGTGGCAAATGCACTGAGTAGGAGACATGCCTTGTTAAGTACGATGCAAGTCCAGGTATTGGGTTTCGATACATTTTCTGACATGTACAGGGATGATCCGGAGTTCAGGGGTGTATGGGAGAAGTGTCAGCCATGGCCGTAACAGTTATTTATGATTCAGGATAGATTTCTTTCTAGGGGGAATCGGTTGTGTGTCCCTGATTGTTTGTTGAGGGAGGCAATTGTTGATGAGCATCATGCTAGAGGTTTAGCAGGGCATTTTGGGATGAACTAAACGTTGTCCTTGGTACATGAGCATTTTTATTGGCCTTGAATGGAGGGTGACGTGATTCGTTGCATTCAGTGATATAAGGTCTGTCATGTTGCTAAAACTAAGGGTAACAATGCTGGTTTGTATTTGCCTTTACCTGTGCCAGTGGCACCCTGGGAGGATATCAGTGTGGACATTGTTTTGGGGCTACCGAGGACATAGAGGAATAAGGATTCAGTCATTGTAGTGGTTGATAGATTTTCGAAAATGGCACCCTTTGTCCCTTGCAACAAAACATTTAATGCTTCACAGGTTGCTAGACTGTTTTTACAAGAGATTGTCAAACTGCATGGAGTTCCTAAGTCGATCACGTCTGACAGAGATGTAATTTGTCAGTCACTTTTGGCATACTCTCTGGCGATATTTAGGAACCAAGCTACAATTTAGTTCTTCTCACCATCCTCAGACAGATGGGTAGACTGAAGTGGTGAATAGGAGCTTGGATAATCTGTTGCGTAGTTTACTTGGTGATGGTCCATGGCAGTGGGATTTGCTGTTGCCTCAAGCTGAATTTGCATATAACAGGCCAGTGAATCAGACAATAGGGAGAAGTCCATTGGAGATTGTCTATGGATGCAATCCTACTACTCCACTGGACCTTACTTCATTACCGGTTCATAGTCAGTTTAGTTTGGATGCAGAGGAACATGCTAGACAGATCAAGGAGATACATTCTTAGGTTCATGCTCGGATTAACCAGCAGAATTTATAGTATAAGCAGTGGATTGATAAGCATCGGAAGAAGGTTATGTTAAAAAAAGGTGATCTGGTTTGGATTCTTCTCAGAAAAGAGAGATTCCAGACAGGCAGGTTTGGAAAGTTGCAGCCTTGCCCAGATGGATCATTCAAGGTGCTTGAACGAATTATTGACAATGCCTACAGGATTGATTTGCTGGATAGGTTCAATGTGTCAGGTACATTTAATGTTGCTGATTTGTCACCTTATCAGTCAGAGGAAGAGGATGATTCAGTCGTTGATGTAGTTGATGATGACGAGTCAGATTCGAGGGTGAATCTTTTCCTAATCGGGGAGGATGATGTAGGGCCAAAAGGACTAGTAGAAATCTAATGGCTTGAGCTCAGAATGGGCTCAAATTTGGCTGGTCGATTGGAAATGGCCCAACGATAAATACTTTTTGCTATGTGTTGTTGCGGTTTCGGGCCATCCGGGATCGTTTTGATGGACTTTTGGGCCTTTTTATGTTTAGGGGATCCTTTTGATGGACTTTTGAGCCTTTTTTATGTTTAGGGTTATTTTTATAATTTTGTTGCTTTTATGTTAGTTAGAGTTAGATTATATTATTCTAGTTGTTTTCAGTTTCGGGTTTTTTTTTTTTTTTGATTAATTTTGACTATATTGTCGTAATATAGAAAACTAGATAGTTTTGATAAAGTTTCAACTTTTCTTCTGTTTAGCCTATTTTTGGGGTCGGTTTCTGCATTAGAAAAGAAATTTAAATATTGCCATATAGGACTATTTCAAATAGTAGTCAAACCACTTTTTAGTATATCTGTTTGTCTTATGCTAAGAGACAGTAGATGGTTAGACTTTAATAGCAGTATAATTGCAGTACTTGAATCTGGTATCGATAATGGACCTGTCTATTTCAATTGTTATCCTAATTGTTCTTTGCATTTGGAAGACCCGCATATTTTGAAAGCTTTGACTTTAAATTTGCAAGTTAAGAATGTTGAAAAAGGAACTAGAGGTATGGTTTTAATTTATAAATTGCTGAAAACCACAGTAAACCCAAAGTAATACAGTATTCAAATCTAAATGAAACTTTATTATTAGAAACAATCTTTTTAATATCTAGTACACATGTACCTAGAACCCTTAAATGGAGTGAAGTTTTGGAAAACAAAAATCATAAATGAAAGTTTAATAGATTAAATGAAAGAAAATATCAGGAATCTAGTACACTAGAAAAAATAATTCAAACACCAGATGGAAGTGTTCAACTAGAATTTAAAAGATCGGTTACCTTAATTACAAGTAGAAAATCTTTTTCTGAAGCATCTACAAGTTACTCTCCTAAACTTGAAACAACTAGGAACACTAAATAGATTTGCTAGTGTAGATTTTAATAAGGAAATTCCTAAAGTGTACATTTCTGAATATGTAGCAACTTTTGGTCAAGTAACCCATTTGGAATTCAATCAAATTTCTGAAAAGTGTTTGTCAAGTAAATTGTTCTAATGCGATACAAATGAGGGACTATTTATAGGCTCAGCCCCAAACATGATTAGGGACTTAATTAGGCCTCTTAAGCTAGCTTAGGACAAAAAGATAGCAGCTAACAATAAGTGGAAAAGTCGAACTAAAGTCAAGATAACTAGGCTACCAAAATAGAGGATAATTTCAAAATATTCTAGCAATTTTTCACCAACTGTCCAGCTCGTCTAACCACACTTCCAATGCTTCAAATGGCTTGATTTCTAGCTTAATCACTCCTCCTTGTTGTCCTTTATCATCCATATGTCTTTCCTTGGTTCAACCTCCATTGATGGTTGTGCTTCAAACAAAGTTGTAAAGTATAACATTTCTTCTCTTGTAAAGTATACCAGCAAGTTGTAAAGTATAACCTCCATTCAATGCCTTAATTAACTTATTTGCTCTAGCTCTCGTGATAGGACCAGCTGGTATGATTGGCATTGGATCTCCATCATTCCCCCTCAGCTCGAAAGGATTCGTTCTCGAATCGGCTTCATCTACATCAAAAGGAGAAAGATCACTAACATTGAATGTTGAACTTATATTGTACTTACCTTGGAGATCCACTTTATATACATTGTCGTTGATCTTTTCTATGACTTGAAATGGTCCATCACCTCTTGGTTCAAGTTTGCTCTTTCTAAATTGAGGAAATCTTTCCTTTCTCAAATGAATCCATACCCAATCACCAACATTGAACTTCATATCCTT